>JAHWFP010022546.1:0-52529 GCA_023313725.1 Lithobius niger | reverse complement strand
TCTTATCTCTTTTCTGCAACGCCTGCTGGATCAACCTGTTGAGGCACTTTGGGGGGTAGCCTAGGAGGATGAACCTGCCTTTCGCTTCTTGAAGGAAAGGACGTGCCACCTCTTGCGAACTAGAATGTCTTTAAATCCTGGTGAACTCGCCTGCTGCAATGGCCTTCAACTGTCCCACCGGGTGACCTGAATCAAAAGGGATACCTCTGCCAGAGGACAGGGGCTTTCTATAAGGACGGTACGTGACAGATCCTCCACATTCACGGGTAAGTTCCACGTCCAAAAAAGGCAGTCTTCTATCCTTCTCTTTCTCAGATTTAAAATTGATGTCCTTCCAGCAGTTCAACACCCGCACCACGTTCTCGACCTGGTCTTTCTTCATGGATGAAGCCACATCGTCTACGAATCTTCTCCATAACCGAATCTCCGGGAAAGACTCTCTGGCAAAGGCATCCAAGTGTTGTAGGACAACCTCCGCAATATTAGGCGAGCTCGAGTACCCCATCGGGGCACCCTTTATTTGCCAGAATGTCATTCCCTTAAACTTACATAAATAGAGGAAAGTAGCACTTTAACCAAGGCACGGTCTTTCAAAAAAATTCTCTTGGGGATATTAAACTTCTTAGCCGAAATTTCCAACATCTCCAGGATCAATTTATGGGACAAACTGGGGAACAGTTGCTGCACATCCAGGGACACTAAAACATCATCTTCGTCAAGTTTCAGTTCCTTAATCTCCTCAATTAATTCTTCGGTGTGGCGCAACCGGCAAGGAGACAACACATACTTCTTGAGGCGCTCGTTCACAAACCAATCAAACCGTTAGCATATTCCCCCCTTCGCGGAAGTAATGAGGCGCAGGGGTTTACCTTCTTTATGCAGTTTGACCTGAGAGAAGATGTGAGGTAAACGTTGGGGTTCCCTAGGCATCACCTCCTCTTTTTCTTCCTCGGTTAAGTGGCCTTCCTTCCAAAGTCTCTCAAGATTGTAAACAAAATCTATCAAAGGTCGATTACCCAAATTCACTTCAGTTTTTTCATACATTCCAGAGGAACAGAGGTCAGCTAGCACTTGATCGTCGTGTTGTTGGCTATCCATGACCACTGTTAGGTTAGACTTATCTGCCTTACAGATAGTCAGGTCTTGACGATTCCTCGATCTCCTAATTGCTTCAATCTGCTGCCTCGTCAGGTTAGCTTTTGATGGTGGAGGACTATTAATTGTCAACTGCTGGAGTTTTAATCTAACACTAGGGCTCCAGGTATATCCATCGAGCAACAGTTGCACCTCCGTTATGAGATTAGCTCGCTGATTGTCACTTGGGTAACGTCCAACAGGCGCGAATTTCCAGTCAATATTCAAAACACTCATCTCATCACGATCCAATTCCACATTAGAAAGGTTCACCACATGCTGGAAATCCTCTTCTTACGGCTCACCTCCACTAAAACGAAGTGCTCGTTCTTATGAAAGCCTGTGCCCTCCTATACTGACGATCTTCTTCACATGCTTTTTTGTTGCACATCTCACTCCTGCTTCTTTCCTCGAAATAAACATTCGTAATTTATCCATTAAATCACCAGTGAGAATCTTCCTGAGAGTCTCTTCCACCATCCAAACGTTCGTACGAAGTTCACGGATGCAGCGGTGGCAATCGGCGATCGTCGCGCGCAAAAATTGGCGGCTCGCGTGCGCCGCGATGTTGCGGCGGCGCACACCTCCTGCTTTAGGCCTAACCGTCAAGCTGGCTGGAAACAAACCTTCCCGTTTACAACACAAGTTAAACGCCAAATGTCCTTCAAATCTAGTCACACTACAGCAATGCTTAACAAGTGTTCGGAAAGCTCGAACACTTGTTAAGCATTGCTGTGGGGTTGCCTGTTGCTCTTTGTGAGTGATCAGGGTACTTGACGTTGCAAACTGGCAGCATGCTGCTTGACTTCTTTCCTCAATTGGGTTTTGATTTTTTCCTAGGCTTCATTATAGTGGTTTGTTTGATCTTGCTCGAGTTCGTCAATTGCTGTGATTTCCTCGGCTTGCTTGAAGTCGTTTCGTTGTTCGTCGGTGATAGCGATAGCTGCGGTGATGTCCACCTTTGTTTTTTCCTGCTTTTGCGTTGTCTTCTTTTTTGGCTTCTTCGATTTCTTGGCTTTTCTTGGCTTCTTGGTCCATTTCAGTGTTGACTCTGCAGTCTCTTCTTGCGGGGTTGCTGCAGGTGGCTTTGAACGGCTTTCCACAATTGCAGCTCTTTGCTTCCGTGAAAGACCCTAAAAATTCGAAAAAAAACGTGGGTGCGGTGGCGGCGGGCATCTTGTACCAATTGCAGTAGTTTTGCGTAACGTCTCTGGGTGTCATCTTGATAGTCGACGAGCTCTTCGGCCCAGAATTCGCCTAGTTGCTTGTCTTCGATGAGCAGGTCAATGACGAGAAAACATTGTGCTTGCAGATGATTCCATTGAGTTTGTAACAGTTCGGGCTCGTCTTCTACACTTGAAAATGCTGAAAATGCAGTAAATTCCGCGTATGTGGTCGTGGGAGGTGCTGAGTAATTCTGCTTTGAACTTGCGTGGCTAGCGAGATGGCTGTCGACTGCTTCGGTCGCGTTGATTCCCTTATTTAGCGCACTGTCCTACCCGTTCGTTTGAAAAGCGTGGTAGAGCTTGAATTGACTGAACTGATCCGATAGTTCTTTGAATGCAGGACTGTAATTTCTCAGTTAACAGTTTATTTTGTTTACGTAACTCTTGGTTTTTCCTAGCGTTTGTACTGGGTGTGAATGCTTGCATGGTTATCCACTCGTTCCCATGTACCGATTTCGGCCTCGTTTCCTGGCTTTGTTGATCGCGCCGAGCGGTGCTGCCATCTAGCGGTCGATTTTGCAAGCTTTTGAGTTAGTGGCGTGTTACCGAGCGATCGTGAAACTTGCGGCGGAATTTAATATATCGGGGCTATGTAACAATTCCCCATCAATACTAACAACAAAAGCTATATTGGGAGGTGGATCCGGGAAAGAAAACTGAGAGTTCATGATGGATTTTTGCCAAAATTCAGATGCAATTATTGCAAAAAGGAAAATAGCGGCGATCAGTATGGGAAACGGGATCAGATTCATCTACGGGGTTCTCAGTACTAACCACAGAAGCGACGCCATTGCTGCGCATGCGTATAATGGTTACACCTGGCTTCGTCACAGTTACTACAAATAGTGTTCATGCGCCGTTGGCGTTGGTTTGCAAATGAGTGAGAAAAGTTTGTTTGATTTTGCTGACAATTCGTTAAAATGCTTGTCATGCGATGTTAGGTTTTGCCAACGATCATTAAAGGTTCCCTAATTAATTATATGCACTTGCATTGTTCATTTTTAAATGATAAATGTTAATTTTTGGGGAGTGATGCCCGGAACTATTTTTTCTTGCGTAGGTTTTCTTCCTCCCTGGCTTGCGGTGTCCTGCGTGACTCGGCCTTCGTTTGGAAGAACCATACAAAAGTTCACAATTTTAAATTGAAACTCTTGCTGGTTTTCCGGCATCATCTGGGGACTCTCCAAAAGCATTAACAGGGAACGATCTCACCTTTCAAAATTTTTGTTGATGGTCGAATTCGATGTGGCGGTCAAGTTGTTTGCTCGTTGACATATTTTTCGGCCGATCGTCTTACCCATCTCCAAAAGTTCTTAAATTTCTCGAATTCCGTTGTTGAAATTAAGTTGTTCTATCTGTCGGGCGCTAAGTCTCTGCAAGAATCCCTCCTTGCAAACTCCAGGGTTCACATGAAGGACTCTTTTGACTGTTGAAAATGTTATTTAATTGTCCAGTTGAATATGACGATGTTGACATCTCGAGAGCTGGTGGAGAGAGATGTTGCATTTCGCGCTCAGACGTGCGTCAGTCTTTCGGAAGGCCAACTGTGTGAGGTTGCGTCAGTGGGTCGCTTCGGCAATCCTCACAAACTAGAAACTCCAAAATACCAGTATTACCTATTGCCTGTTGAAAATATAAATTACATTAGTCCCACCCTCCTCCCCTCTTGTCGCCATTTGGGCACAATAGAGGTCCGAAAAGGTGAACATTCCGCTCCGCTTCGGCTTTATATGAAGGATGCTGCACAGTAGGTAGCGAACCGGAAGGGCATCTTCGATTTAATTTCTCTAGATTGAACAGCATTTTGAGAAGGAGAATGCTATAAAAAAGGTAATGTTTATTTTCAACAGGCAATAGAAACCAAAATCAACCAGGTAATACTGGTATTTTGGAGTTTTTGTTTGCCTGTATGAAAATATATGTGATGTCCTAGGCGGGGACACACCTTAGCCCAGCGTGGGCACCAATGGTAATAAACACACGGACTACCAGAGTGTAGGCTACAGCTGATAAGACAGCGTACTTCCTGTTTACTTCTCTTTAAATACAATTATAACAGGAAGTCATGTGATGCAACTTAATACAATATATAATTATAGAAGAGCCTATTAGTAGTTAAAGGGGTATCTTGGTAGGGTTAACATATTGACATGAAATTGATGGCTGCCATTGTGGAGCACACAAGTGACGACTCCACAATATACATTACCTTTTACCCACCCAGCCTCCCCACGATTGGTAGGTTCACGTGGATTAGAAGAAAGATGCTGGGGATCGATGCATTCCGCTTATATAACCGATCCCAGTTCCTGTCTTGTGCAGAAGGTTACGAGCCCGGCAGGGAAGTCAACTTTCAAGCTAGGGATAATACAGCTCCATGGGGTAAAACTGCTAATTAAATAAAAGGTAATGTATATTTTCGTATAGGCAAGCAAAAAATAAAGTTAACCAATTACCCCTGGCATTTTAGTCTGTTCAGCAATGCGTTTGAGTTTATCCGGGTCTGTGCTGTCCCACCGATCTGTTACACAAATTCAGCACGTACTGAAGGTTAGTATATTGCAGATAGTAAGAAACGGAAATTTTAACACTGATTAAAATTAGCTTCTATGTGTCATGGAAATATCCATTACCTGATATTTAGCATTCTCTCCTTCTGCATATGCTGTTTAATCTATAGATTATTTTGTTCTTGATTCGTCTTAGCGCCGCTATCCTCTGCACATGTACAGCCTCCGGCTATATAAGCTCAGACATCAGATGTTGCTTCATCTTTTCTTCTCTACTTTTCGACTGAGTTCGGATGTGCGGTGTGTCTGCCTTCAACCCACTCTGCTACCGTCACCCGATGCTTCTTGCTAAAGGCACTCCTCGCGATCCACTACCTAAGATGACTACTCCGTCCCCTCCTATGGTCAGCTTACCAGATGACCCTCCGTTACCAGATTTTTCGACACTAGCCGTGACCTGCCCACGGTCACCTTGAGTCGGTTCCTTGTTGCCTACTGTTCTGCTTCTTGGGCCGTCACAATCCGGTGTCTCGGTCGTTGCTCGTCCTACCGTCAACTCCTCGACCATGTCGCCTATTCCCTGCAGCCAGCCCAGTATGGTCGCCGACCTTCGGTCCTTCAGGAAGACCTTTTCCGAGCCAAGGAGTCTTAAGCTCGCCTTAAACTTCAAGTCAAAGCTCGCCGTACAAAGAACAAGCGAGCGCTTCCCTGTCTGGTCGACGGTCCCAGCGACCATTCTTCCCAGTCGTCTCAACAGTCGACAACGTCGCAGTCCTTACCGGTCGATAACAACAGTGAACCCCTTTCTAATGAAAAGAGTTCATGAACTTACGAAAAATGCGATATGATCCTTCAGCCACAATCGACCGGCTTTGCCAGTGGTCCCTGCACCCAGCCGGTTCACAGATGACTGGGTAGCCTCAACAACTAAGAAGATTCGTCTTATCGCCCGCAGCCATGGCGGGCCTTTCTCGGCAACAAGACCGACCAACTTCACACTTGGTTCCTTGGCCATCTCGTCCACCACCTTCGGTCGACACCGATGTGTCCTGTTCCGTCCTTAACGACCCACTGCTTCTTTCGGTCGACTCGTCGACACAGTATCTCGACACGCATTCAACCAGCCGGTTGACCAGGACCCTTCCGAGATCCCCCTGCCTGATCTCCTGAAGGTGGTTGAAGACATTATTCTGGACTGCTTTCTGTACAAGCCGTCACCACAAGCCTCTCCACGTGCCTCGGTTTTGGACTATGTGATCAACTCCCTCGACACCTCGGTCAATCCACAACTCTTCTCACCACCCTTCTTCGAGTAGGCGGTGTCCTCTTGGGTAATGGGGCACCGTTGGAATTAGTCAAAGACCCTCACCACCGTGACCATGTGGCGAATCCATCTTCTTCCGGCCCACTGGGGATGACGCTGCCAACCCACGCAATTTCGAAACATACCCGCAGTCGGAGTTTCTCACCACAGGTGTCAAGATGGACTACGGTACTCTCTCTACTTACCTCGACGTGTTTCGGTCCACACCTCCGTCCTTCAAGACAACACCCGTTCCTGAGGCTCGGTCTCTGAGTGGCCTCTCAAGAAAATGTCCTTTAACATGGCCGCCAATGCTTTGTGCGAAAAACTCGCGACAGACCCTTCTCCGGATGAAACCAGAGATCTGCTGTCTCTTATCAGTCATGTATTTCGCAAGGCTTGTTTCTCCAACTTCCACTCGTGAACTGATTCACTCGAGCGCTTTTCAATTCTACACTCCGGTTTCATGATGTCATCTTCAACATAGCCCCCAATCTCCATGATTCCACTCGACATGTGCTCTGGAATCAACCTATTCACAAATCTGACACTCTCTTCGGGGCCTCATTCCTAAGCTTGCCCCTCACTTGGATATAGCGCGCAAGCCAAAGCCGACGAGGCCCAATGCCCTTCAGCAACAGAGTTCCACAAGTATTCAGGCTACAAATGAACCCAAAGACGACTGGGTTACACCAACGCCTCGACCGGATGCCAGGCTTCCTTCTCCACCTCATCGAGCACGGTCGCCCTGTCCGGACAAGGGCCAGAGGCGCGGACGCAATCACCCCTATGGCCGCAGCTCGACACCTCACCACCACAGTTACCACGCCTCCTCTGGACCGTGGCAGCGGTCTTGGTCCTCCCGTTGACAATTACTCATTGCCTCTGCCGGTGGGAGGCCGTTTACGGTTCTTCTTTCCTGCTTGGCAAGAAATTACATCCGACTGATTGGTGCTCTCCATTGTCGCTCACAGCTTCCTTTCATCCTTCCTCCGGTCGTCTGTTACGGTCCCCACCTTGGACCGAGGCGACGGCACCTTCCGCCTTCCTAATGGCAGAAATCACCACACTTTTAGCAAAGAATGCTATACGGGTCGCTCCCAATCCGGAGCAGCTAGGGTTCTACAACCACATTCTTCTGTACCCCAAAAAGTCAGGGGACCTCAGATGCCTCTTCGATCTTCCGTTAAACCAGTTTATCAAGAACCCTCGTTTTAATATGGCGACCGTTGAAACCATTCGTCATTCGCTCCTTCCCTATGACTGGACGGCTTCTACAGATCTTGTGGACACCTATCTTAACATCCCGCTTCTGTACGGTGTACGGTGGAACGGTACGGTGTACAAGTTCCACTGTCTCCCTTTCGGTCTCAATGTAGCCCCACGTGTATTCACTTTGGTCCTAAAAGCGGTCCTTGCCTTTCTACACTAACACCAAGTGTGGGCCGATGCTTATCTAGATGATGGATTTTCCCCCATCAAGACAGTCTCCAACTGCTTCGCGACCGCGATTTCACCTTGAAACTTCTTCATGGTTTTAGCTTCTGCATCAACCTGCCGAAATCCCGTCTACTTCCATCACAAAACTTCCTCTTCCTGGGCGTATTTTTCGACCTGTCTCGGGCAACGGTCATGCCCTCTCCAGACAGGGTATCGGCCCTTCTCCACTAGCTTCGGGCTTTTCTCTGGTCACCAACCTACGCTCTGCCCGATCTCAATTCTCTCATCGGATCTTTGGACTCGGTCACACTGCTTGTCCCGTATGGCAGGTGGATGGTTCGGCCCCTCCATCACTTCCGTATCGACGAATGGGCCAACCGGTTGCCCGACTTCCCCTTGCAACGCCGGCTGCCTCACCTTTCCCTTCACCACCTTACTGTGGTAGATTGACATTCACTACCTACTGTTCCTTGCATGAACCTCTTCCAGGCATTCACCTCTTTTCCGATGCCTCACTTCAAGGATGGAAAGTTCATATCGGCAACCACATGACCTCTGGGACATGACCACCAGACACCATGGACCACATCTATCTCCTCAAACTTAACGCAGTCCTTCTCGGTCTCCAACGCCTTCAACAGCTTGTCCGCAGAAAGAAGATTGTTCAAGTCCACGTCGACAACACGACCGTGATCGCCTATCTCCAAAAGGGGGCGGCACAAAATCACGGTTGCTGCATCAAGTCACCTCTGATATATTAAGCCTTTGCATACGCGTAAGGACGACCCTGCTGCCCCTTCACATACCAGGCAACTGCAACGTGATTAGGGACGCCCTCTCCAGGCGCTCTCCACCGCCGGGCGAGTGGGCCCTCAAAACATTTATTTGTACCTGTCTCTTCCAGTTATGGGGCGACTGTTTTTCGACCTCTTCGCCACGAGGCTCAATGCCAGACTTCCCCACTTCGTCAGCCCGGTCCCCAACGAACGATGCCTGGGCAGTTGACGCACTGACTCTGGGATCTTCTCTTAGGTTACCTGTTCCCGCCATCCAAGATACTTCCCCTTGTCCTTCACAAGATCGCCAGGTCTCCGGGCCACTCCATGCTGATCGCACCCAAATGACCATCGGCCTCCTGGTTTCCACTCCTGCTCAGCATGTTGGTCGGCTCGCCTCGCTCTCTCCCTGATGCACCATTCCTGTTGTCCCAACAGAGGGGGGACCGTGCTCCAGCTACACGCGTGGCTACTATCGTCCGACTACTCGAAGCAGCAGATGTTCCTCCGGAACAAGCCTCTCGCATTGCCTCCAAGGCCGTCCGATCGTTCACCAACAAAATCGATGACAGCCACTGGCGACGGTGGATTCGTTGGTGTGTCACACGACAGGTCAATTCTGTCGGTCCCTCTCCAGCACAATTTTTACGCCTCCTGTACGATCTCTCGACGAAAGCCTTCATAGTTCTACTATTCTTGTCTACCGTTCAGCCTTAAACACAGTTTTTCCGGGCTATGGCAGTTCAACCCTCCTGGAGGATTTTCGCATTTCTGCACTCGTCAAGTCCTTTGAAATAGAGCTACCAGTGGTTCGTCGTCCGTTTCCTGACTGGGACTTTTCTATAGTCCTGACATCCTTACTTTCTTCTCCTTATAAGCCCTTGTAGTCATGTCATCTAAGTCACCTGACTTGCAAGATGGTTTTCCTTGTCGCTTTGGCCACATACCTCTGATGCAGCAAAGTCCAGGCCCTCTCGGCTGCCACTACGGTTTGTTTCTTCCATGATGACTGCTCTGCGGTCACCCTGACTCCTCGGTCGTCCTTTTGGGCCAAGCCTCAGAAGCCCTGCGAACGTACGAGCCCCTTCATCATTCCGGCTCTCTCTACCATCATCGGTGATGAACCCGAAAGAGCTCTTTTGCCCGGTTCGTTCCATCCGTTTCTACTTGAAGACATCCAAGCCCCTGCGACGCGGTCACTCTCAACTTTTTCTTCCCTTCACGGCGGCGACCGGCGAGACTTCGCCACGGATGGTCGCCACCTGGATCAATACTGTAATCCTGGACGCCTACAAGGCACTCGACTTCACCTGCGCCAGCTGAGGTATACGGGTCGCCGTTCACGAGCTAAGGGCCATCTCAACCTCCTGGGCCCATCACAGTAAAGTCCCCATATCTGACATCATGGAGGCTGCTCCATGGAGAATTCCGACCGTGGTTACATCTCATTATCTGCGAGATATGTTGGCCCAAGTGGATGGTTTATACCGCATCAGTCCCTTTGTGACTGCTAAGCCGGTACTTTAACTCCTCCTTAAGCAAAACGATTTTCCATCCACCTTTGGCTTCTTCCAATCTTTTGTGAAGACATGTCTTGCTGGCGGACTGGTGCGCTACCCTAGTGGGCTCTGTCAAGTGGCGCCCACTGCCTTTGACGAGGTCTGTGAAATGGTAAATATCAGGTAATGGTTGTTTCATGGCACATAGAAACACCTAAATATCAGGTGCAGCTGATTGATTTTGGTTTCTATTGCCTTTATGAAAATATACATTACCTTTCTCCCACCTTCCTCCCCTCTGTGTTGCCACTAGGGCACTTAGAGGAACAAAAGATGAAGCAACATCTGACGTCTGAGCTTATATAGCCAGATGCTTCGCATGCGCAGAGGGTAGCGGTGCCGGGATGGATCAAGAACAGCATATGCAGAAGGAAGGAGAATGCTAAATATCAGGTAATGCATATTTTCGTAAAGGCAATAGAAACTAAAATCAACCAGATGGACCTGGTATTTTGGTGTTTTTACTATCCTAAAATACTTATCTTCAGTAGAACCCTCCCATCCTCCCTGCTCCGCAGAACCCGCAGTTTTATAATGAAACTAGGTTCGAAACGGAATGATTTAAAGATGGTGCCGTACCATACGGAAAAGCTGCTACGCCAGCGCAACTGGTGGCAGGCGAGCTAAATTCAACACATTGCTGTTTTAAACGATAATGGGGTTAAAAAATCGAGCAAGCAAGTCAAAATCGAAACGATTGAGCACATACTGAAGGTAAGTATTTTAGGGTAGTAAAAACTAATTTTAATTAGTGTTAAAATTGCCATTTATTTTTAATTTGTAAATGCATTCAAACATTGGTTACGTTGGTTCAATTGAAACAACTCTCAAACAAGGTATTAATTTTGTGTTGTGGTTTATTCGGTCAGTATTATCGTGGGTGTCATTAAGGTTTTTTTGCATTATGTAAATAAAAGTTAGTTCTGTACAGTAAAATTATTTTGCAGTACAGTGAAACCTCTTTATAAAGATAGTCCGTGGAAGTTTGGAAACAATGCTATATCAGGTTTATCATTATAAACGATCAGTTTTGCATGTATTGTTGCTTGTATTGTTATAACAGGTTTATTGTTGTAAGAGGTATTGTTATAACGGGATTTAACTGTAGTGGAGAGTCAAGGTGGTATCGGTACAACTTTGTGGAGCAGCTGTACAAAATGTAAAAAATCTTTTGTTTGCAATTAGGAGATCTATTTTGTCTATATACTGAATTGCTTCTTTTGCTAATTACATATTTGGACTAGTTAACTCATTGCGTTGTTTTATAACCCGTTTCCAGTTCATTTTACATTATAATTCAAATTTGATGACGTAATATTCATTGATGTAACAGCTGTGATAATTTAAATTTTAGTGCTGGCTTGACGTGGCGTGATATGCAGTACTTAGTGATGCTTACATCAAGGCCTGAGCCTTTAGAAAAAGAAGAGGGTTGGACTTTTAATGGTGTCAACCGTAAAGGCAAGTATTAGTTATTGATTAGAATTTTATTAGGTAGAAAATTTGTTAAGTCACATGGAGTTTTGTTTTTTCTAGTAAGTCATAAGTTTGGTTATGGTCTGATGGATGCAGCTGCAATGGTTACACTGGCCGAACAGTGGACTCCTGTTCCTATTCAACATGTATGTGAAACTCCAGAAGACTTGTATCAAAGGTAAGTGGTTGTAATTCTCCTAATATTGCTTTAGTGCAATTACTTTTAATACTCTTAACATCTCTTTTTTTTATTATTTTAAAATTCATTTGTCTGTTTTCTTTAGGCTAATACCCAAAGAATTTGGTGGAAAACTAGAAATATATATGAATACAGATGCATGTTGGAATACGCAAAATGTTGTAAATTATTTAGAACATGTACAGTGCAAGATAACATTACGGTATAACCCTAGAGGCAATCTTAAAATTATGCTTGAATCCCCACAGGGAACAAGGTATGTATGCAAGACATTATAAGACAATTTATATAATTCATTATAAGGACACACAAATCGTTCTCTTTGCGTATTTAAAAGTCGATATAGTAGAATGACAATTTTGGACTAAGGCCTGCGAGTCATGAGCTCCCATTTACCATCTCAGACTACAGACTAGATATACATATTCTAAATTTAAAAATTCTTAAATCATGTTCAAAATTATACGACTGAAATTTTTCCTACAATCCGAAAAATGCTAACCTTTAGTTGTTAGCTTTAATCGTGTATTTAAATGCTCAGTGCTTAAATTCAATTTTAAAGATGCTTCAATTGCTCACCATGAGGTGGCATTGCCTGCCGACTCCCGGCATGCAACGCCACTCCCTTTCACTTTTTGTTTGTTTAAGCATTTGCCCTGAGTGAACATATACTTGCTTTCTGCCGAGACATTTTTCATCATGTCTCAGACCTTTAGGGAAATATACTACCGATCCGGATTCGTGCACACCTGGTGCAGGAAATGTAGCAGCTGTCATTTATTGAAAATCCGTGCAACATTTGTGCTTCTCACAACTGCAACAACGATAGTGGCAATTTGTGCATGAACACAGACTAACCAAACCCATTTGTCATCTGACTGGCCGGGCGTCATCGATCTCCTGATGAGTCTTGTGGATATTTTTATTTCTGTTCGGCATCCACACCTGTACCTACATCTTCCAATGTTGTGATCGATTCGGATGTGAATTTTGATGGCTCGGCACCTCCCTCCACGCCGTCTTTGTGTACTCGGACTTTGTTGACGATTCGTATCCTGCCCGACCCTGATGATTCGGAGAGTGTTTCGTCCTTCTTTGGTAGAACGATGGCTGCTGTTTTGGGTAAATCTCAGCCTTCCTGGATGATATTTGGGCTGTAGTAAATGCCATCGTTCAAAATTTGTTGGCTGAGTGTGACGCCGCTTCGACCAAGATGGAGGCTGCCATTGTTTGCCTGCGGGCGACGTGGGAATTCCCTGCGTTGGCGGTTGGCCAGTTCTCCTGCCCTCTCGATGTCGTCGTTTTCTGTGTGCAGGACTCCAGGTAACGTAAGCAGATTTCAGTTTCTCTTTTATTGCGATTGTTTGACGGAAGGCTAAGGAGTTTAGGCGTAGTGTGGTGTGACACCTTTGGTCATTGCCGGCTCGATTGTACAGATTTCCACTAGTGCTGACCGTGGGCTTGTGTGTGCGGCGCACATCGCTGATGTGGGTGGCGATCGGTGGCGGACCAGAGTGTCCGGATGTATTGCTCTGATCGCTGTCCAGTAAGTTTAGGTGTGGTTAGGAGTGTGTGTGCAGCGGCCCGCGATCGTTTTCTGACCGCCGTCCATTTAGTTTTACCAGGGTTAGGAAAGTGCAATCTGTGCCCCAAGTGTGCTCGGAGAGTGGTCTGTGGCTTTGAATCACTTTCCGACTGCATCCATTAAGTTTGGGCGAGGTTCAGAGTGTGCGATGGGGGCCCGAATGTGCCCAGAGAGTTGTCTGTGACTTTTACTCATCTGTTGCATTCATGCATCACCATCTCCCCCCCCCCCCCCCCCCCCGAGTTTTTTTGGGTGCTGTGTGCGATGTAAGCACAGCGGCTACAGCGTACAGGGCGAACCACATGTTACAGTGACACTCCTGAACGCAGTCAGTTGTGTTAAGATTGTAAAGTTTCCGCTGGTGTAGTTCGCGGCCTAGATTGTGTGGAGTGGACAGTTTTAATTTGGGGTTCAAGACTCACTCAAGATGACCTTTCGTAAAAGAGACGCTGTTCTTGAGTCGGCTGTCATCACTCCAACAAAGTGATTGGCTAACTATGTCTCCTACCTATACACAACTCGGAAGAGTTGGTTAACGGCCAATTTCTTGTGCTTGCACCTGAACTATGGGACAAAGCACAGACCACAACAACTCCCAAGAACTCCAACATCACCACGAACAAAAAGAAAAAGAATTACAAAGGATATTATCGTTCATGCTACCAAAGCTACGGATCTCAAACTAGAGAAGTTTAAAAAGAAATCAAAGAAGAGTCAAAACAACGAAATGAGCCGTTCCCAATCACCATTTCTTGACGCCTTCTCCCAGACAAGGAGAAGGGGCGACGTATTTTTTTCAAAGCGGAAGTGGATCTTCTTGAGGAAAAGGGAGAAGACCCATTTCTCGTTACTGTTGTAAACGTCATCCAACCTGCTCCTTACCCACAGGTGAGGGGAAGGTTGACGCATTATGTTGTAACGTGTGTTCAATGTAGAAGCCAAACTTGAAGTAGTTAAACCTTATTTAATGCGGAATAATCATGACAAGATTTGGGTTACATTATTACGTTCTTTCTCAACACAAGAATCAACGGGAATAGAACACCGGGTTCTGAAGCCCTTGACTTATATATGCTCCGGTTGGATCCAGAGCTCCACGAGACAACCAATCAGCTCGGGAGTTCGTTAACCAATCCAGTTCATGGTTACAAAGTGTTCACCAATCGTGGCCAACAATACTTGGCCACGTTCTCCTGCACGTCCGCTCGTGGTTTTGGCACAAAACCTAAAAGTCCTTGCCGTTGCACAAGTGATTTTGGCGCCAACAAAAGTCAACCACAACACAACAACACACAGGTAGGTACGAGGGTGAGCCAATGTCCGTTACACCCCCATACTTCAAGTACTTTTTTGGGATAAAAAAGTCTGGAAAGCACAAGTCCAATGGGAAAATCAGGAAAGCACAAGTCAAATTAGGATGCACACACATCAGTTGCAATACAGTGGCTTTGCTTTTTTTTTTTTTGTACTCTCCCCCTTACACAAAATGTCGGCTTAGAGTATCAGCATTGGAATTTTTCTTCCCAGCTTTATGACTGATATCAAATTCATAATCCTGGAGTGCTAGCGACCAACGGAGTAGCCTACCATTTTTTGTACCTTGATTCCTTAACCATACAAGAGGATTGTGATCAGTTAAAATTAAAAATCATGAGCCTACAATGTAATGTCTGAGTTTATGGATCGCCCACACCACACAGCAACATTCTTTCTCAATTGTACTGTAAGCAAGCTCTCGTGGATAAAATTTCCTTGAAAGAAACAAGACTGGATGCTCATTGCCGTCATTGTCTTCCTGGCACAAAATCGCTCCCATACCTCGGTCACTCGCGTCTGTCTGAATCAAAATTCTCGTAGAATAATCCGGTGCATGTAATACCGGTTTCTTAGTGATTGCGGCCTTAATAGCCTGAAACGCGTGTTCACACGCATCATCCCAATCTACGTTTGTAGGTTCGGATGCTTTCAATATGTCTGTCAAAGGACTAGCTAGCTGAGCAAAGTTAGGTACGTGTTGGTAATAGCCTACTAACCCTAACTTTAACATTCTATCTAACTCTACTTCAACGAGTTGTTTTTTTCTTGGTGGGTAATGGTGCAATGTTGCCCGTTTAATTGGTTCACCTGTTAACTGTAAATAAAATTCAATTAAGTTTGTTCTCCATGGAGTTAAAGAAAATACCCTTGGTACTTTGCTAAATACTTGTTTGAGTTCCTTAATCATTTGTGGGGTCATGGTACCTAAGCTTTTAGCCATGCTAATGACTTCCTCTGGACTCAAATACTCAGTTTTCCCCTCCCAGATTGGGGTTTCCTCAAATTCTTCAGGTGCTAATATGACATTTACTGTGTCAATGGCATGGAAGTAAGGCTTTAGCATATTCACATGATAAATTGCTAATTTAGTTTTGGCCTTATTTAAAGCTATTTGGTAATTTACTTCTCCCAGCTTTTTCACTATCGTAAATGACCCTTTCCAGAATACCTCAAGTTTGTGTTTCCTGTCAGTTTTAAGTACTAATACCTCATCTCCCTCCTTATACTGCCTATTACGGGCCCCTTTATCATAATACTTTTTTGCTTTGGTTTGAGCTTTAAGTGTTGCCTCTTCTGCTAATGCCCTACTGTTTTGA
This sequence comes from Lithobius niger, assembly GCA_023313725.1. NCBI lineage: Eukaryota > Metazoa > Arthropoda > Chilopoda > Lithobiomorpha > Lithobiidae > Lithobius > Lithobius niger. Next base: position 36,688 of record JAHWFP010022546.1, on the reverse strand, counting down.
AACCTATTTAGCAAGTTATACACATGTTCAACTACTGTAACATTTACATCTTCATCCTCCCACCTATCTTTAAGTAACTGTAATGGTTCCCTAATGTTGCTACCATACACTAGTTCCGACGGTGTGAAATTTGTGGTTTCATGCACTGAACTACGAATAGCAAAGCATACTGCTGGCAAACACTGCTCCCAATCATTTGGATTTTCCAAACACAAAGCCCTTAAAATGTCTTCTAAATTACTGTGAACTCGTTCTACAGAGTTTGACTGAGGCCTATAAGGAGAACTATGCACAATCTCAATCCCACATTTCTCTAGGAAATAAGTTGTCAGTTGTGAAACAAAAATGCTGCCTTGGTCTGACTGGATCGTTACCGGAAAGCCTTTCGACAAAAAACTTTTAAAAGTTCATCGACAATTGTTTCAGAGTTAGTTACCTTTAAAGCTAGCGCTTCTGGAAATTTCGTCGCGGGGCATAACATTGTTAGAATGTACCTGAACCCTTGCTGTGTTGGTTTCATTGGTCCTACCATATCAATTATTAAGCGTTTGAGTGGTGTGCTTATTATGGGAACCTTTACCAATGGCACTTTAGTTACAACACGAGTTTTGCCTATGCGCTGACATGTATCACATTGTTTGACCGCCTGTTCAACTTGTTTACACATCCCAGGCCAGTAAAAGTGCTGCTGAATTCTTGCCAAAGTTTTCTTTTTACCTAGGTGTCCCGACCACCCATTTGAATGAGCTACCTCAATTATCCGATTTCTGTACTTAAGTGGAATGACCATCTGTTCAAAAACACAGTCCGTATTGCGCTGTTCCCACTGTCTGTACAATATTCCGTTCCTTATAAAAAATTCTGTTGATGGATTTTTACTCCCCAGAACTGCCTTCCAACACCCTTCTAAGCTCTAATCATTTTTCTGAGCTTCAATTAACTCCACTGTGGATGTCCTAACTAAACTGGTATAATCTGCAGTCAAGGGTGATAGCACACTGCTAATCTTAGCTGCACCATCTACATTCTGCATTTACTTTGGCTTTGGCCCCTGGCTTAGTTAAATCTGGATCATTACCTACAGATTTTACTTTAACCTTAACTTCAGAAGAATCTGCTAGCCTACTGTTATTTTCCTACGTCCCCCTAGCCACATTTTCAAGCTCATGTTTTATACCTTCCATTTTACCCTCTTCCCTTAGCCTACCTTCATGAAGTTGTTTGGCCTGTGCCCTAGTAATAACATTACACAATTCTGACTGCTCCTCGTCATTCTTGTTCTGAATGCCATGAATTGTTTTGTCAGTTAAAATACAATCAAAATTTCCTGGAAAATAGGGTGAAACTGGTGCCCTAACTTTTACTTTACCACTTGGGGATCCTATCTCCATAACTGCTACTGGTAATTCTGCTGGAGTGGGGAATAATACTGTACTCAACTGAATGAATTCCCCCGTTAGATATGCTGGGTCTACCAATTTGCTAGCAAAAACATTTAGTGTTGCACCAATGTCCCTCAAAACTCTTAACTGTTTACCTTCCAAATCATAACCTGCTATTATGTTATGGTCCAATTCAGAGAATGTATGTTTACCACGGGTCATGCATAAATTTACAGAAGCTGTACTACGTTTACTTGGGCAATTTTTGACGAGATGAGAAGAATCACCACACTCAAAACACGATTGTTTAGCCTCAAACTGCTTAGAATTTCCATTTGTATTTCTAAAACCATGTTGACCTCCATCCCCATTTGCACTTTGCCCATTACTTGAAGCATTTTCATTTTTAGCATTCTGTGTCCATTCCCATTCCTATCCACATTCCCATTACTACTAATAGCATTATTTGCCTGCCCATGGCCCACTGTTCCATTGTTTGACCCTGGATTTGTGTTACTGTTACCACTATTACCCTTGTAATAGTTAAATTTCCTATAGTATGGCCTATTCCCATTTCCCTTGGAATTTTGGTCACTAAAACTTTCACTACTATGGTTATTTTGGGTACCACTCTGATAGGCAGCCATCCATTCATCAGCTAAATTAGCAACCTGCACTAAATTTTTTAAATCCCCTTTATCCACTAACCACAGTTTTAACTCATTTGGTACTTTATCTAAAAACTGTTCAATTAGCATAAGCTGAACCAACTTGTTGAAATCCGTACCACACCTTGCTGTTCTAATCCACTCTGAGTAATATGTTAGGATCATTATGCAAAATCACTATATGATTGCTTATGAGTTTTACTTGCATTTCGAAATTTGGTATGAAGAGACTCAGATGTAAGCTGAAACCTTTTTAAGAGTTGCTGCTTAACCTTGTTAAAATCATTAAAGTCTACATTTGGTAGCCTAGTTACAACTTCTCTAGCTGTGCCACTCAATAAAGACAATAACCTCAATGACCAAGTATCTTCTGGAAAATTCAACCGTTCACAAATTCGGGTGAAAGTTGTTAAAAAGAGCAAAATATCATCACTATTTTCTTTAAAAGGTTGCATGTGACGTGTCATATCCATTTTGTCTCTAGACTCTGCACCAATATTACTGGGATTTTTAGCATTTTCACTGGGAGTCCTAGCTGCATTAGCTTCAGCTAATTTAATTCTCTCCTCAGCTGCTAATTTCTCCCTTTAGAATTCTAGTCTCTTATTTTTTGCATTGGCTTCCTGTTGAATTTTTCCTTTTTCCAACTCAAATTCTCTTTGCAATTTCTCTTTTTCTAGAAGCATTTTTAATTCAAGCTCTTTGTGAATTTTCTGCGTTTCCCGTTCATGCTCTAGCCTTAATCTTTCTTTGTTAACACTAACAGCATTAGCTTCCTTATCACGAGCAATCTGCTCTCTCTGCCGATTTACTTCGGCTTGGAAATCAATGAAATCACTATCCACATCGTTTTCGATTAAAGATCCATCTGCAATTTTAGCCTGTAAAACTTTAATAATTGCTCTTCTAGTCTTAACATTTAACTGATACTCTTCAGCCAAAAGCTTTAATGGTTCTAATTCCCCACTTTCAAACATTTTAAAAACAAATTCGTAATTTTAACGTTAATTGAAAAAAAAATTTGCCACAATATCACAATCAATGTGTATACGACCTGCTTGACGATCGACGACTCCCTCCTGGACTCTCAGCTGTTGCTTCTCGAGTTCTTCTCCCAGGCTCTTCCACTTCCGGTATGCACTTCCGGTTCCGTCTGAAGCGTGTTCGTCGTCGTCGTCTCTCAGTGGCCCTGAAGTTTTCGAGCTTCCACGCTGCCACTTCGGTGATTTTCTTGGAAAAACCCTCCAATCTGGATTCTGGAGATGTTTTAGCGTGATGCTAGTCCACAATATCAGCCGATCTTCCAACGTGATCGCCGTGGGATGCAATTTTTGCCGCCGACCACGTTGCCCTGTTGCCGCCTTTCTTTAAGCCTCGTCACAGCCGTTGACTCGCCGCTCGGTTTGCAGTTCCTCGCTCGCCGTCGTCGACCAACTTTCCTGGCTTGACTTCCGCAACTTCTGGCAATTTTTTTTCTCTCTGAGATCGCAGACCACTTTTTCTTTTGCCGTCCACGTCTGGCTTGAGCTTCGTCCCTGCCGTTGAATCTCCGCACGGTTGCAGTCCCTCGCTTGCCGTCGTTGACCAACTTTTTCCCGGCTTGACTTCTGCTCCTCCGGCAATTCCGTGGTCAATCTCCGGTGATACTGCTAGGCTTCGTAGTTCGGGTCACGTCCGCTGCCACCAACTGTAACGTGTGTTCAATGTAGAAGCCAAACTTGAAGTAGTTAAACCTTATTTAATGCGGAATAATCATGACAAGATTTGGGTTACATTATTACGTTCTTTCTCAACACAAGAATCAACGGGAATAGAACACCGGGCTCTGAAGCCCTTGACTTATATATGCTCCGGTTGGATCCAGAGCTCCACCGGACAACCAATCAGCTCGTGAGTTCGTTAACCAATCCAGTTCATGGTTACAAATTGTTCACCAATCGTGGCCAAATACTTGGCCACGTTCTCCTGCACGTCCGCTCGTGGTTTTGGCGCAAAACCTAAAAGTTCTTGCCGTTGCACGAGTGATTTTGGCGCCAACAAAAGTCAACCACAACACAACAGCACACAGGTAGGTACGAGGGTGAGCCAATGTCCGTTACAATGTGTCACTGATAGTTTCAAAAGGAGCCATTCAGCTGTCTCCACAAAACTCGAGAGGATTCTAGAGCCCAACAAGAGTAATCGGGAATAAAGGAGGTGACCAAGGCTTATCTTCAATTTTCGGAAATTGAACCAAAATATAAAAACCGACTATTTCAAGATGGAAACAATCCAGTCTATCAGGGAGGTGCTTCAAAAAGATGGAATACACAAAGCAAGATCTTTTGTCAAAACATAGTGTGGAATTGCAAAGGACATTTGGCCTTTAACTTGACGTGTAAAAGGGAGAATGTTATTCCTAAGAGTCTAACGGAGAAACCAAAAGCGGGAGGTGTGCGCGGTCGCGCCATCGCCACGCACGCGAGCCGCTCCTATCTGCTTGCACGGATCGGCGATTGCCATCGGACGCTTCGTCAATTGCGTACGAACGAGTGGATGCTTGGAAGATCGATCGAAGCTGCTATTTCCGGATTGGAATGGATGGAGTTAAGCGAATATTGTGATTATAAAGTTCGGTTTTCACGTGATGGAATTAAAAAGAAGCATCTTGAAAAACTGCAAAAGCTTGGAGCACATTCGTTGTCTTATGAGTTGGCATTGCCAGAAAAGTGGGAGAAAAATGTAAGTGAAAACGAAAGTGAAACTTCCTTTGAAAGTAGGTTTGTGAATGTCGAGAACCACTCTAGTGTTGCCCTCTCTGAGTGTGAGCTTAGCGTTCTGGATTTGGACTTAAAATTTATTCCGGTGCCCCCCAAAACGGATGTGAATATTTTGGCTAATGTGATTACTGACATCCAGCTGCTCTTGGATGGATTTACGTGGGATCCTGAGATTAGGTTAAAACTACAACAGATTGCTCTAAAAAAGCAAATGAAGGTAAAACCGAATGGGTCGTACGAGCAAGTGAAAGCCCTCCGAAAACTGAGTAAGAATGCTGATTTGACCTTTTGCAAGGCTGATAAGGCAAATAAGACTGTGGTTCTTGATACGAGTGAGCATAATAAGCTGGTGAGAGAGGAGCTCATGAATTCTGGAATGTATGTGAAGAGGAAGATCTGAAGAATAGGCCGTTAAATGATGTGTGGTTTAGCCTGAATCGCCTGAAGAAGGAAGGACATCTGACAAAGAAGGAGCAGATGGACCTTGCTCCAAAACCACCACAGTATTTACCCAAGATCTTTGCTCAGGTAAAGACGCATAAGGAAGGCAGGCCCCTTCGACTAATTACATCGGCAAAGGGAGGTCCATGCCAAAAGATTGATTGGAAGGTAGCTGATCTGTTGAAAAAGTATGTGGATTCTCCGAGCAGGCTGAAAAAGACCGAAGATCTCCTAAATGAGCTGGATGGTTTTAAGATTGAGGAGGACGAGATATTAGTCTCCTTTGACGTAATAAAGTTGTTTCCCAGTTTGTCACATCGGATGATTCTGGAGATGTTGGGAGAATCGGCGAAAATACATAATATTCCAAGGGGAGATTTCAAGAAGGACAGAGCGTTGTTAAAAGTAGTGCTGGCACACATCTATGTCGAGTTTAATGGGGAAACTTTCTGGCAGATAAGAGGAGCCCCGATGGGGTATTCGTGCTCACCGATCATCGCTGAGTTGGTGATGCAGCATTTAGATGCGTTTGTCCGGGTTTCAATCACCGAGGCTAGGCTGTGGAAGCGCTTTGTCGACGACGTGTTGGCTGTATTAAAGAAGAAGGAGTTGAAGAAGATTCATGAGATGGTAAATAACTGGCACGAGGATCTGGCGTTTACTGTTGAGACTGAAGTTCATGGCTCTATCCCATTTCTGGATGTGAAAATCAGACGAGAAGACGATGGACGCCTCACGTATCAACCTTTTAGAAAAGAGATGGCAACTGAACGAGGAATTCTTTATACGTCAGGACATCCAGCAGAGCAATTAAAAGCCATAGCGCAGAATGAGTTTCATCGGATTGTGAGGCACTCTTCCACCAGCCAGCTTGCTCAGCCACATTTGTACAATGCTAAGGGGCGCTTTATAAAACTTGGATATCCTCCGGGACTCCTAACCAGGATGATGAAAAAAGCGCTTTTAACGAAGGGACAAAAACGACCTACTGTGCAAGATGATGTGACAAAGACCAAAAAAGTCGGAATTACGTATCTAAAAGGAACGAGCGAGAGACTGAAGGGAATTTTAGAAAGAAGAGGCTTCAAAACCTTTCTCAGGAATGACAACAACCTGAAAGATGCTCTCCTTAAAAAGAGAAAGAAGGTGGAGAATGGGAGTGACCAAAATGAAGTGTTAGCTAGGGTTAAAAATACGAGAGAAGGTGTATATTGTGTGCCATGTGATGGGTGTGATGCTGTTTATATAGGTGAGACTAGGAAGGGCGTCTGAACGAGGGTAGGACAGCATATGGATGACACGAGGAATGAAGTGTATAGCAACAGTATTGCTACCCATCACATGATGACAAAGCATGATATTGGCTGGGGAAGAACTACTACACTTCTAAAATCAAATGTCCCACATGATCGGCACTTGAGGGGACTGGAATCCCTTGCGATCCAGCAACATGTTAAAAATGACGCCGTTTTGATGAACACTCAAGGCCCATCCAATCCGGGAATTCGTTTCCTCCTTAGGGATGAGTTTTCCAGGCGACTCACAAAGCAGTGGATGAGCCAGCACGATAAATATAGGAGGCCACGCCATGCACGTGCGCAGATTTCGAACGCTGAATTCCACGGTGACGATGTAGTTGACAAAAGTTTGAATTGTGTAGGTTAGGCCTGATGAAGACAGACGTCGTCGGTCTGTTGAAAATTTGCAAGAATACTGGTACAGTATTTTAATTCTGAAATTGTGCGTAACAATCTGTTTTCAACAATCAATTATCAAGAATGACGAACTTTGAGAGTAGAAGCCGTTATGGAATTTTCAATGGAATACACCATCTCCATTGACCTAGAAGAAGCCTACCTACACATTCCACTAACCCTGCAGTTCATCACCTGTTTCGTTTTGTCAAACGGAAGCGCCTATCACTTTCACTGTTCAACCTTTCGGCCTTTCCACATCTCCACAAGTTTCACAGCTGTCCTTCATGTGGTCCTCTCTCATCTTCACCAAGAAAAGATATAGAGCACACGCCATGGACAACTGGCTGTTCCATCACAAATCGGAAACAAAACTTCTCATTCATCGAAAAGCCGGCCTCATCCTTTTCTCCAACCTAGGGCTAGGAGTAAATCCCATCAAGTCCAGACTAATCGCAGCCATAACCTGTGTCTTCGTAGGAGCAGAGTTCGACCTTCACAATTTCACAATCCAACCCTCCCCAGAAAGTACTGAAAGCTTTTGATAAGTCTCGGAGGATTCCTAAAGAAAGACAAGATAACAGAGCAAGAGCTCACCTCAAGGAAGAGCAAAACCGATCCATTGGTTTCAATCAGAAGAATGGTTCCCACAGACATTTTGGGAAGACTGTGTTCCCCTCCATCACCTGCCTCTCGAATACATTAATTGGTGGAAGAACCCTTCAAATCTTTTAAGAGGAATTCCTGTCTACAATCATCCGGATGCTGTCCTATAACTCACCAACGCCTCCAAAGCAGGTTGGGAAACCCACCTTGACGGAAATCGGACGTCAGGAACTTGGAATGAAGGAGGACAACTTCACATCAATGTCCTTGAACTTCTAGCAATTCATCTGGCGATTTTAACTTGGAAACCAATTCTTTAATTCTTCAAGGAAAGGAAGTGGCAGTATTGACAGACAACACAACTACAGTCTCATGTGAAATGGGGAGGAGGAACTCGTTTGTCACCAATGATGGAAGAAATGTCGAAACTTTTCGTAACTTGCAACACAATAGATCTGAAGCTTCAACCCAGACACATTTCTGGGAAATTAAACTTTTGGGCCGACAAACTTTCAAGGGGGGGGGGGGATCAAGTACCAATAACAGTAGAAACCAGACCCCAAATTCTACGAATTTCAATCACCAACTTCCGAATTTTGTATCCCTCTTCCAGATTCAACAGCCTGGACGATGGACTCCCTCACCATCTCCTGAAACAGGTTGTTTGCATATGCATTTCCTCCGTTTTTCCTTCTTCAATCTGTTCTAAACAAGATTTGCCAGTCGCAAGGAGGCTTCATTCTGCTAAGACCCATGTGGCCAACAGCATCATGGTTCATAGACCTAATGAAGATGAATAATGAAGACCCCTCATTCCTCTCCCAATATCGGAGCTCTTGCTAACTCAACACCAAAAGAAAACCATCCACCCAAAACCCGATATTCTTCATCTCCATGAGTGGAGACTTTACTGAAAACCTGAATTAAAAAAAATGCTTTTTTTCTCCAGTTAGCAGAAGATTTTTGCTTTGTCACAGTTCTTCCACCATTACGATCTATGAAACTAGGTAGAAAAAAATGGAACGGATGGTGTGAAACCTATCAATTGGATCCTTGCAATCCAACTGAAATGCTTCAAGCCTTTTTTTCAGAACACCTTTTCAATAAAGGATTTTCACCAACAGCAATAAAAGGACACACATCTGCTATCAATTCTGTGATTGCTTGCTTTGGAAACAACCCCATCATCAACAGCAAGATTGTTTCAAGACTAATGATAGATTTTGAAAATGCCAGTCTCAAAACTCGCCAACTTTACCCAAGACGGAATTCTGCTGGTACTGGAATGTCTATTACGCCCACCCCCACGAACCACTACATTCGGTTTCGATCCTCTGCCTTTTGCTAAAGACCGTTTTCCTGCTAGCTCTCGTTTCTGTAGAATGACAGAGGATTAGCAGCCTTCTCCAGAGTAGGCGGGCCATCTCCGCTTCTCCAAAGATTGGACCACTGTAACTCGTACATTCCCTGTACAGTTGGGAGCAAAGAATTTAAGGACAAATAGTAGATCGAGAGAGGATGGAAAAAATTCGATGTCCAATTCGCACACACCGTTATTATTTGGAAGAAACGTAAACTTCCAAAAACAAAACAACACAAAGAAGGAAGTAAAGGGCCTCCTACACCACTCTTCAAGTGGACAAAATCTCCAGAAAGATCATTCCTCTCCCTATGACCCTGTTCAACTAGGTAAGTGGATATTTGATGTGATAAAACATGCTTAAGAACTAGGGCCTAATCACCTAGATGTGCCAAGTGAAGTACGGGCTCACGCACTGAGAGTGCTAGCAGTTTCATATATATGGCAGTGGAACACCACTCGCTGAAGTAGTCACAGCATGTTCTTGGAACAATCAAAGCACTTTTATTTCACATTATCTCAGAGATAATAGTGAACCAAAAGGTGCAAAAAAAAATGAAAGAAAATATTGCTGTTGGTAGTAGAATCGGACAGTAATCCAACGATCCACTGTCGAAAGAAAGAATGAAGCATTCAGTGAAGTGTCCATGTTAAAAAGTTTTGCACGGGTGCTTGCGGACCCTCCGCCTGTAGGCCACACACTGAAGGTTAGTATTTTGGAGATAGTAAGAAACAAAAATTTTAACACTACTTAAAATTAGTATTGCTATCATAAAATACTTTCAGAAGAACCCATCCTTCCTCTCTGCTTCGCAGAACCCGGTGGTCTCTTGCGTGTAACTTAAAAAAGTTCAAAGCATTATAACGTATGCTCACATTATATGGAATGCGAGTGCTACTAGCGGGTGATTAGCTAACTCATCAGATTAAGATTTAAATAATATTTTATTACTTTAAATTTAATTCGGACATTAAATAGCGAATTTAAGTGAGTTTAGCACATACTGAAGGTAAGTATTTTAAGATAGTAACAACTAATTTTAGGCAGTGTTAAAATTTTCGTTTCTATGTGACGATAGACTCATTAGCGAACCTGATCCTATACGGGAGATGGATGGCCTCACCCTTTCATCATTTCTGCATAGACTAGTGGCCCAACCATCGTTCTCTTCATCGGGAGCAACTGAGCGCCAGCGACCACACACATTTTTGACTGGCACCTTGCTTTGGTGGATGGTCGTTTCGACTCGTACTCAGACTGTGCTCTTGCACGAGCCAACCCCGGATTTCACCTCTTTACAGATGCGTCCCTTCACGGCTGGGGAGCCCACATCAACAGCAAGGTCGTCTGTGGGACCTGGCATCTAGAGGATCAGGACCACATCAACGTCCTTGAACTCCGTACAGTTCTTCTCGGTCTTCAGCACTTTCGCCATGTCATCACAAAACGGGTGTGCCAAGTCCACATCGACCACACGACTGCAGTGACCTACTTTCAAAAAGGGGCCGGGATCTACTCCTGGCTCCTCCACCAAGTCACAGCCGATATCTCCCCGGATATCTCCACATTCCGGGCAATCGCAATGTCATCGCGGACTCACTGTCCCGACGGTCTTCGACTTCAGGGGAATGGGCTCTCAAGACATGCATTTGCGAATCTCTCTTCAACATCTGGAACCGCTCAATGGTGGACCTCTTCGCCATGAGGCACGATGCCAAACTTCTCCGATTCGTTAGCCCAGTCCTGGACGATCGGGTAAGAACAGTGATGCCCTCACCCAATCTTGGGATCACCTCTTCGGGTATCTTTTTTCTCCATCCAAGCTACTCCCCGGGCCCTACGCAAGATTGCTCAGTTCCCCGCCCTCTTCATCCTAGTGGCGCCCAACTGCATGACAGCCGCAAGGTTCCCCCTCTAGCTAGACCTCTTGGTTGACATCTCACATTGTCTCCCAGATCTGCCGGACCTGCTCTCCCAGGGCCGCGAGACCATGCTCCATCAGCGTCCGAAATCGCTACGACTACACGGGTGACTATTATCGTCCGACTGCTTGAAGCGTCAGGCATTTCTACGGAACATGCCTCCCGCATCGCCTTCAATCGCCGTCCCCCACGACAACCACAGAATGGCGCCGATGGTTTCGTTGGTGTCTCCTGCGGAAGGTTAGCCCGATCAATCGCCCTGTTCCAGACTTCCTGACTTTCCTTAACGACCTCTTTAAAGACGGTCTCAAAGGCTCCATAATCTTCATCTACCGGTCGGCCCTAAACACGGTCTTTAAGGCTGCAGGGACCCTACACTTTTTGGATGACTTTCGCATCTCTGCCCTCGTCAAATTATTTGACATCGAGCGACCAATCCTTCAGCGCCTCTTTTCGAATGGGACCGTTCCATCGTTCTGACCCATCTTCTTTCAACACCATATGAACCGATGTCTACGTGCTATCTCAGCCACCTCACTCTCAAGACAGCTTTTCTGGGCGCCCTTGTGGCATGTCTCCGATGCAGTGAGGTTCAAGCATTATCTGCTACAGCAGCCGATTGATTATTCTTGGAAGACTACAAGGGCGTCACCTTGACTCCACAGGTTTCTCTCCGGGCCAAGACACGGAAGTCATGGAAGCGCACCCATCCGTTATCATTCTGCCCTATCGACCATCCTTGGGGACGAGCCAGAGTGGGCGCTATGCCCAGTACGGACCCTTCACTTCTATCTTAAGAAGACTAAGTCTCTACGCGCAATGGTCGCTCTCAGCTCTTCATACCATTTACCACAGGCTCAGGCGAAATGACCGCCAGGATGATTTTTATGTGGATTAAGACTGTCATCCTCCACGCATACAATGCTCTTGACATTGACTGCAATGACAACGGCATCCGCATTACCGCTCATGAACTTTGAGCCAGTCAGCATCTTTAGCCCTGCACAGTAACGTTCTGATCACTGATATTCTGGAAGCTGCCTCTTGGAGGAACCCCACTTCCCTTCCCATCCCTTTATCCCTTTATCTTCGGGACATGTTCTCAGGCCGACGGACTTTCCGCCTCGGTTCCTTCATGGCCGCCAGACGGATTCTCTGAACACCTTAAGCAATTTGGTCGCTTCTCTTCACTTCCTGAGTGCGGTCATTCTACATTTGCCTTCAACCGATTGCAAAGCTCTTTACTTTTGGAGAGCCAGCTCGCAACCCCGGGTGCCGTCAAGGTGGTGCCTGCCGGATTTTGATGAGGTCTGTGGAATGTTAAAAGCTAAGGAAATGTACATTTTTATCAGCTCATAGAAACATCAAAATACCAGAGGGATCTGGTTGATTTTGGTTTCTATTGCCTAACTAAAAATATACGTAACCTAATTCCACCCTGCCTTCCCTCTGCGTCACCACCTGGGCACTATAGGATGACCCGCCGGCCGCCGACTGGAGGATGTGGCGGGGGTCGCAAGGCTCCAAGAACTGTAATCTCTAGATCAAACAGTAAGACCGAAGGGAATGCTAAAAGCTCAGTAATGTACATATTCAGTTAGGCAATAGAAACCAAAGTTGACCAGGTACCCCTGGTATTTTTATGTTTTTATTTTAAAGGCTGGAGAAATAACTTTCTTTAAAGTGGTCTGATTCCTTCTTTATTACATTTTTGTGGTGTGCATGCAAGACTTATGTAAAATATATAAGTTAAGAATGCCTTTTTTGTCGTCATGGTGAATTAAAATCTTTTGATTTTTTCAGATCAGTTTTGCTTTACCCCAGACCACGTGATTTATATCAAACAGATTTTCAAGATTGGCCCTTTTTAAGTGTTCACTTTTGGGGAGAGAAGGCAGCTGGACGCTGGAAACTCTCAATTTCAAATGCTGGCTCTACGAATGTTCCCGAACCTGGTTGGTCTTTAGAACCTTTTGAATTAGAAATCGGTGACTTCATTGTTAACAATATACAGTATGTGCATGTGTTAGTTTTATAATATATCTAAATTATCACATTTGTTGTTTGTCTAGTAGGGATGTACGATACTCGAAAAATTCGAGCCGAGCCGAGTATGAAACTTGTACTCGAACTCGGCTAGTTGCTTACGTCCATACGCGCAAAACTCGAATCCGGCAAAAATGTGATAACTTTTAAAAGGTAATAACTGAAACCATTTTCAAGTTATATCCTGAAAACTGGAAAACCATAACCCACACAGTCAAAAAAGCACCATCTTTGTTCCTATTAGCTTAACAAATTAAAGGGAAACATGCAAAAAAAATGTTTCCATCAAATACTCGAACTCTTCTCGATATTCAATTTTTCTGTGGCAAACTCGGCTCGGCTCGAATTAAAATTTTTCTTCTCGCACATCCCTAGTGTATTGTGATGGTAACCTATAAGTCGTAAAATCGATTTTGCATGTTTACTTACTAACTTTCTATGATAGTTTTAAAACAACTTTCTACTACTCGGAACATGTTGAAAAGTTATCTTCTTGGGACTTTTTCATTACTTTGTTTGGTATTTAAGCTTTGATCGTTTTTCTCTTTTGTGGTTTATTCGACAAGTAAATTAAGATGTCTTGCCTGCGTTACATTTGTTGCTTGGAGTCCTAATTGAATATTGGCAGTTAGGTGGTCTTGTAGATTTGGTTGTGTTAAGAATGTTAGCTTGGCTGTCGAAAACTTCAAGGAATAAGTTCCCCCCTTATGAAAGTCTGTGTTGTGGTTTTTAATTTATAAAGTCACAGTGAGTTTGAGTTTGGTGATGGTATGTTTACCTTGTTAGATTTTCTGCCAAGTTATGACAAAGGGATTTCTGCCAAGGTATGACAAAGGGTTTATGGCTCGCCTTGGTTTCCCATTACAGGTATTCTGAAAAAATGGTCATTAGTGTTTCATGGAACGGAACAAGATCCTATTAGCATCCGTTCTCCTTTGAGTGATCAGTATCAGTTTGCTGCATCAGATACCAGTAAGGCAGGGATTGCTGTTGTGCAAACTCGTGAAGACCAGCAGTTAGAGGTAAACACTGTTCAAGGGATTCTTACATTCAGTTTAAATTTGCTTAAATGGCAAAAAAGGCAATTTACATTTGTTTATTTCAGTACTAGGCCTTTTATTAACTGTCTAAAATGCAAAAGAAAAGAATTAGAAATTTACCAATTTTAGTTCCATTTTTTGCCACTAGATGCTGTTATTAGCAAAATATTACCCTAACATCACCTTATTGCCTGTTAACTTGTTCAGTGAAGCTATTTTGAAACTGCTTTTAGCGGGGGAAACATTCTTACTTCAAAATAATAAAAAATTTTCCTTTAATTTGCTATTAAATATATTATGTGTCGGTGGGCATTAAGATTTTGGGAAGGCAGTTTCCATGATGCTTGAGCCATGAAAATAGCATGGGATACAAAATGTTAAAATAAAGAACTACGTGATTAATGTTAAGTAAATTATTGTAAGAATTAAAAAGTTGTTTAATATGTATTAACTAAAACAGTTATAAGTGTCGTACAATACAATCTTTTCAAAATCAAGTGTCTTTTCAGGATGGTTTAAAACTTTCTGTTGTACCATCTTGTTTTTTTCAATCTTGCTCTTTTGATTTGAAAGTAAAAAATTTTGATAGATATATCAAAATTTAGAAAAATAAATATTTTAAAATTAGGGTTAAAAGTGTTTGTTTTAATTTATCTGGTTTAACTCTGCTATTTTTAGTTCAGATCTATGGGACTGATTGGCAGTTTTGCAAGTTTCAAAGGCCACGATGCCATGTTTTGGGACACTTGATTTGGATTCATTTATCATTTTATTTGGTAAATCTTAACCATTCTGCATCGTGGTTCCAGCATCTAGTGGTGACTGTTTTGTTCTTTTCTTCTTTTACCTGGGTTGTTCTATTCTTCGTCTTCTGGAAGCAGGAGTACCTTCCGTACTCTATATATGCTTGAGGATTTAACGGATGAAGGTGTTTGATCATAGGACTGCCACAGAGAATGCCATGGAGGCTGCTACGGAAATGGACCAGAGAAGTGTAAGGCTTGTCGACATTTTCAGACTGATTTTGAACCCAGGTAAGAGCTTGTTCATCTTGTTTTACATATTTTCCAGTGAAAAGAATTTTGCTTGATTTCAAGTAAAGCAATGAAGGCTCAACAGGGTTTTACCACATGTGCTTTTTTTAAATTTTCTTAAGCTTTTTTTTTTAGATTTTTAAAGCACTAGATGGCAACACCATCCAAACGGCCAACAGCGCCGAAATTCAAACATAAACTCTAGCATGTAGTCGCTATTTTTGTGCATGCTCGTGAACTTTTTACCTGATGAAGGTAGTGGGATGTTAATGTAAGCATATAATACTACCGAAAACTCGCTAGACCAATTGTTTTTGGTAGTTTCTTTTCTGGCATAGTGTTAGTCCTCTTTTCAAGATTTCTTTAGCCAGAGTAAAATGGGCCTGTCGGCTTTCAAAATATTTTTGAAAGCCATTTTGCTTTTTTTTTCAAATTTGTTTATGGCATCAGTTTTCTCTCAATTCAAGTTACTCTGATAAATGATAAACTTAAAGAGATTTGTAGTTAACAGTATTTACAAAATACTTCAGTAATATGTGCTAAAATCGTTTATTTTATGCTTTTTATTGCCCAAAAATAAATTAAATTATCTGTTAATAATCTAGTTCCATCTAGCTCCCGTCGGTGGCGCTGGTTTTCTTATTAACACAGGCAGGCTGCCATTACATTAGGCAACGATAATAACATCGCGCCCGTTATGCATTGAACTTGTTATTTTCTTTTTTTATTATTCCCAATATGTGTTTGGACAAATTGAAGAACCTTATTGAGTCCGGTAAGTATCCTTCGTGCTCCCGTATGAAAACTCACCCAGCGTCCAGAAAATGTACAGCTTGTAATTTTACTGCCAAGAAATGCGACATTTCCATTTTGCACGACGCTGATTCTGTAGCTAACATCCTCCTTACCTGGCGTAAATCAGATCAAAGACGCTATTAGCGCAGTTGTTCGGCATCACAAGTCTTTAAAAAATCACCTTTGGTCATAGATCTCGGTTAATATAAATCTTCTGTTGATTTATATTAACCGAGATCTATGACCAAAGGTGATTTTTTTTAAGTTTTTTTAATAGCATCTTTGATCTGATTTACGCAAGGTAAGGAGGATGTTAGCTACGTATGGATTTATGGCGTAATAACTCCCCGGCAGAGTTGCTCTATCTAATTCTCGACCCGAACACTGAAGACGTCACTTGACACAGGCACTGCGTTCACTGTTGATAATGCTGACAAACTATCTTCTACTACTGGCTCCATTAAACTGGAACCTAGCGATGTAAAATGAATTATTTCAGAGGTTGCTTCAGATGCTCGTATAGACGCACAATTCGATGTTGTTAAAGCTAAACTTTCTAAATCCATGACTGATCAAAGCAATAGCCATTTTGATGCCTTAGAGCAGGAGCCTATAGAAAACAACTAGGAGCGTGTGTCGGTAACTTCCACTACAGTGTTAAGTCAGGAGCGGCTACAGTGGTGTACAAATTTGTTACCAGAGGTCGCCACCTGCACGAGATGATGAGAGGTGTGCGTCACGTTCTCAATTTTAATTTTCGGTCCTTTGTTTTTAAACAATAAGTGTTTAACATGGAAACAATACCAAAGTAATAATAAAAAACTAAACAAACACATAATCAGTTGTTCGTAAGTTGGTCTAACCAACAATAAAATAGAGCGTTGCTTTCGTAGCACACGTCTGCCTCGCGTGCTAAGTTCAGTTTCGATTTTAGACAACTTGGCGCAGGTGCAGTATTGTTGCTCCTTCTGGCGTTAGAATTTCGTACTAAATTACCCGCTTCTAACATAGACCAGCCACACACGCTCCTAGTTTTCTATAGGCTCCTGCTTAGAGGATTGAATTTTCAAGATTGTGGTTTTTCTGAAATCCAACACCGGGAAGTACCTGTACTGACTCCACAACGACCGCTGCGCAATCCTCTGACGGGGAAACTAAACAAATAGATGTGTGTTCAGGACGGATTCAACCAAGTATGTAGAATCAAAAGTTTCTAAGAGTGCGAAAAGAAACCTGTTCAAAATGAAACGAAATTTCTGCCAAAGACGTTCAAATTGCTAAGACAGTAATGCTTCGAAATCGGGTAACCTTGACACTAGTGTTAAAAAGCGCGATCGTTCGAAGTTTCTGCTCCATGATGCTAAAAGGCTTTCTCCACATTATCGCCGTAAGCTGGCGGGGCATATGAGTGCTTCATTTACAATGACTTCTATATTACAAGGTAAGCATTTTCGTATTTTTAAATTCCCAAATCCCCCTCTCAACTTTTTTTGGGTCGCTTTTTTCTTTTTTCCGAAAATGTCTTGTGGCATCCCTGAAGCTTAGTACATTGAGTGATTTTGTCGGAAATGTTTAAAAGTCTGCATCATTGCAGCAACAACGTTAGTGATATATTGACTTAACATAAGGCCACGCAAGTAAAATTGTTTGGTTTACAGACATTAATGCATAACTTTGTAAAGCGTTTGTCTAACACCATCTTGACTTTGTTTTTGTTCCGTAACTTGGTTATTGTGCTATCTTGTGTAGGTGTACATCAGGATGTTAAAACTTTTACAGTAGAACTTTGATATCCGACACCTTGGTTATCCAAATGTCCATTCTCAAGATAATTTCAGTAATTTAACAGTTTTCAGAGAAGAATTGAGAAATCGAGCTTGTTCTATCTCTGTTTCTTAAAGTACTTTGCTCCAAAATCTTGTTTTTATAGCCGACGAGCAGTTTTCCCCCTTTGAGCATTTATTCCCCTAGAAGTTTGAGTGTTGTCTTCCCTGCCAGGCTCGTACGGTACTGCTTATGCGCGGGCTTGGGCCAGCTTATATAAGCTCCAGCGCAGCGTCCTGTCGGCAGTATTTCTCCTAGAGCGATCGCCACGCGTGATCGCTCTTTGAGCATCCGCTTTGACGTTCCGCACAGGATTCCATGTTCCATTCTGCGTACCGCCGTCCCACGGGTGAACATACCTTCATTCCTACTTCAGTGGTGGCCGTTCCATTTCCCACAAGTACATCAATGGAATTTATTCATTTGTCACGGACAGTTCCTCTTCTCCCATTCCGAGCTCATCTTGCACTGAGGCCCTTCCGGGGTCACTTAACACTTCGTACTACGCTGCATCTCGGGTCCTTCGTTCCCGTTCCGCCTCCTGATGGGTCCTCGTCACCATTACAAAGGGCAGCCTTTCTTTGCCCGTTCCGGGTTCGTCACTTCCGATTCACGTTCCTCATTCCGCCATTCCTCGATGCCACTGTTCCCCTTCTTGGTTCTTGCCCAGGGCGGCTAATGTCATCGTTGCATTTGGGCGGTACACAGGTCAGTTCGGATGAGCAACGTTCCTCATCCTCGTCTCCCTTCCCATTCTGCGCAGCCTTCTTGGATTGGGCCGTTTCACCGCCTACTGTCAGCTTTTGCCTTCTTTCCCTCCGGCATTAGATACTGTTGTTTAAATCAAAGGGTATAATATCCCTCCGCGCCATCACCATCTGAGCATCCTAGTGCGCAGCCCTCTTCTCTGATAATGCAGTCCGCTTGTTTTTCTTCGGCCTTCGACCTATGCAGCTGTGCTAATCACTGCTCCTTAACAGGTCCAATCCTCTTACCTCAACCTACGTTCCTTCTTCCCTATGTCCTTCGGTTCCTACGTGCCCACGTCCCTATGTTCCTTCGTTCCTACGTTCTCTCAACTTGCGTTCCTTTGGGACGTTCTCCTGCGGCCTGTTTTGGCCTTGGCTGGTTTTCTGTGTCCCTCACACGTCCATTCCGGCCTCCACGTTCCTCGTTGCCACCAGCACCAGCCGACCTGCGCTTCTTTCCTCAAGACGACTGTTTCGAACCGAACCTTCGGTCCATGACTCCCACTTTCTCGTTCCTCTGGAACGCTGGTTTCTCTCAACTACTCTCACTACACTCCAGGAGAGTTTGTACACTCTGTTTGATAAATTGATTCCGGCCTCCAGCACGACCGGCATCACGTTCCTCATGTCATCCTTCATTCCCCCTGCCATACCTTGGTCTGGAAACGGGGGAGGGAAGGGGTGGGGGGGACGCTTGCACCCGTTAGGAACACCAGCATCTTGTCACTGCTACAAACGCCGATCTACCCTTCTCCTGAAAGGCCTATTCCAACCTCGGACCGACACTTTGCTCCCTCCAAGAATCCCATTCCATCCTCTGTTACCCTAGGACAGGGGGAACCGGCATTCCGATACTGTTGTCTCCTATCACCAGTTCCCTGCTTTCGTTTCTACTACACTACTGACGCCACTCCTTTGAGTGAGCCAGGTTCGAATCTCGGGACAAGACTTCGTAAAAAAAAAACCCAATATTCCAAATTGAGCTTTGCTGACACGATTCCGTTCGTTCCCCATTCTGCCATTCCTACCAACTCAGTTCCATGATTCCACCGTACATGCTATCCTTTCTTTCCGCGGAACGGTCGCTCCTCGTGTCCGAGAGCTTTTACTTTCAAGCAGCAATCTCCACTTGGCTACCCTGCGCTCCGCCTTTCAACCTTGTCTCCCACACCAGCTATGAAGCCGTGTCACCCACTCTGCTGTGCGCTGCGTCGTTCCTCTACATGATCCCTCGAACCTACATCCCTCGATCATCTCTCTTATGGCCTCACAACACGTGGTCGCCCTGAGCATTCCCGATCCACGTTCTGCCTCCGCACATTCCGCCTCACCAAGCTGCGTACCATCACTCCACACACAAGAACCGCCAGCATTCTCGACATCAATCAATTCCCCGTTCCCTCCTTGAGAGGACTGTACCCATAGGATATTTCCTACTGTCTCCACAGTTTGTCATCGTCCTGCGTTTCGTCGTCCCTGTGACAAATACATGCGGCCTCAACGATAGCTTTAACTCTCCCCAATGCCGCGGTTCTTTTCGCGGAACCGATTGACCCTTCATTCATTCCGGTGGCATTCCACCTCCGGTCCCCGTTCCTACATGATTCTACGTTCCGGTCGTCCCTGCATTCCTGTGGACACGTTCTTCGTCCCTGCATTTTTCAGAATGCGTTCCGCGTTCTTTGATATGCCACTTCGGGCCATCTACTATGCCGTTCCGACGTTTTTATAACCACTGGAGGTCGGCACCGGGACCTGCTGTTCTGCCCATTGCTGCTTGTCAGCTACACCTGCTGTCCGCCTGCCCTCCTGCAGGCAGTGTATCAAAGGTTTCCGCCGCCCTTCACAACCTTCCACATCGATCATCTCCAACCTACCTTGGGCTTTTCAGTTCCCAGTTAAGGCCCTGCACAATTCAACGCCTTCGGTTCCTCTCCAATCCTTTTCATCATTCCAGTTTGCTGCTACCTGCTCCTCTCGGTTATGTCCAGATTCCTACTACAGGTCTGCGTCCCATCATCTCGCTGACAACACTGATGTTACTAACAACAGCAATCACTACGGTTCCTGACACTTAGTATCGACCATTCTCATTCAGGTCGTACACAGCGTTCCTTTCTTTCCAACAGAAGGTTGCGCTAGCTCCGGAGACCTTGATTCTTATATCCGCATTCCACCAAGGACGTGCTTCAAGGAGCCAATGATTCCCTTCATGACCACTTCACCAGTCTCACCCTTCGAATTCCTCAATCCAGGGGACATCACAATGTTCATAGGTATCTACCCCCTACCATTCCGATGCACATCTCTGCCACTACGATCCCTGCGATTCCGCTTAGCGGTACCATTATCACTTCACCGACCCCATGCGGACGGACTCCTCATGACTTGGAATCCAAGTCCTTTTTCCTTGAAAACTCAACTTGTCAGCGATCTCTACACTGAACTCAAATTTTTAGCCACAACATTTCCCCTTCCAAAACAGAGGACTACTTCACCGCTTCCTCACCTTCCGGTTTTACCGTCCCGTCCCTCGAAGTGCTCTGTTCCGTCTCGTTCCACCTTGACAAGCTCTGTCTTCTCGTTCAAGGACGAGTCCATTCCGTCTAGAATCTAGCAAGGCTAGATTTCGAGCTCAGTTCATTCTCCGATCATCCGATTCCTTCTGCTAACTTTGGAGGACCCAGGTCCTTCCCAGCATCCTAGTCCAGTTCGCCAGTAATCCTGCTTTCCGCACCACTTCCGGAACCTACAACACAGCGTTTCCCCTGTAGGAACGATCACAGATTTCTCTTCAATCCGCTACCCTCTGCGCACGTCCCTGCGCAACCTCCATCATGTATAGGTTTAATTATCAATTACCGTATTCGTTTCGCCCTTGTCATGTATAGGTTTGCGCGATGCAACCTGTCTCATCTTTCTTCAACTCGCATCCGACGGCGTTCTGCTGTCCCAGACCACTCCGGTCCTCCATTCTGCAATTAAAATTAACACCTTCGGCTACTTTACTATCAGTGACAGACGAACGGAACCAGCACGTTCCTCTCTCTGCCAAACACCGATCCTCTTCTCCTGTCTTCTTCTTGAAACATGCCCTCAACAGGTGCTAAAATACAGATTCCATCTTCCATCCGCCTCGCCATTCCGTCGTCTCCTTCTACGACGCTCCATCCGTTCCTGCCCTCCATCATCCTCTTTGGACTATGTCTTCATCTTCTGGGCAAAAGAAGCTGTCACTTCTCCATCTCACAAAAAAAAAAAAAAAAACCACGACTAAGATGAGGAACGACATAAAGCAACATATGCCATACATCAAAGGTTCCAACACTTACGAAGATCTTGCCTTCCATCTGCACGACCAGAAACCTTCATTCCGTTCCTTCACGTATGCCACTACCCAAAGTTCCGTTCCTGGTGTCATGTTCATCATCATAAGAAACACATCCTCAAATCATCTTTCTTCCCACAAGGTATGCTGTTTCGGTGTATAATTCTGATTACTTACCTTGTACCCTTTGATGTTAAGACCCTGCATGCGGTATACAACCAATTTAATAGCATAGAGCAACCCGTATTCCCCAATCTCACCTCTTACAACAGCCACTCATCCTCGAGTCTCGCTGTCGTTCCGACTTGGTCGGCACGGCGAAGTTGGTTCGGAAAAACAGGTGTGTCTTCATCGGGAATTAAATTTCCTTGGGGACGCCGGCTCGTACAGCGGGAGACTTGAACCTAGCCCTCCACCAGGTGACAAAGTCTGCTAAACAGGTAATGTATATTTTCGTCGGCTATAAAAAGACTAAAATAGCAGAGCCCGAACCTGCTTAATTTTAGTTTTTATTGCCTACCCGAAAATATACATTACCTGAATTCCCGCCCAAGCCTCCCCTTTATGAGGTAGGTTCTGGAATGTGGAAAATTGATGCCGACAGGATGCTGCGCTGAAGCTTATATAAGCTGCCCCCAGCCCGCGCATGCGCTGTACCGTACGAGCCCGGCAGGGAAGACAACACTCAAACTTCTAGGGGAATAAATGCTCAAAAGGGGGAAACTGCTATAAAACAGGTAATGTATATTTTCGGGTAGGCAATAAAAACTAAAATTAAGCAGGTTCAGGCCCTGCAATTTTATTCTTTTAATCTTCTTGTAGGTGAAAGCACAATTCCTCGCTGCACACACAGCATAATTTTTGTTTTGTTTAGCATGTTAATTTGATTATTCAAACACCCCTTGGTCAGTGGTCGCGGTTAGTTCAGATCATCGAGGTTCTATTGTAAGTTGGTTATTTTTCACAATTTAGCAACCTGAGGATTTCAAATGTTTACCAGGTTGAGTGTTAGATTCCAAAAGGAGGAGAAAGTATTTGTTTCCCCCAAAGGAGCAAATATTAAACAGAAGAAGGGGGCGACAAACAATTAAATGCTACAAAATTCAGGTTGAATGGTTCTGACTGACTATGTTGGCAATCATGGATGTGTGATACTCGAAAAACTTGAACCGAGCCGAGTATGTAACTTGTAACTTGTAACTGCTCTTATACATACTCGAAAAACTTGAATCCGGTGAAAATCCGATAACTGGTCGATTTTTGACCATTTTCGACATTCCAATATGCCAAATTCATCACCTCGACGAGAGCCTTCTGATGGTGCTGATTAAAAGTCAATAGCTAAAACAACATTCACCATATTACCGTGAACGTTCGTCAAATCAAGAGTCTCAGATTATGTAGAAACGAGACAAATGCCCGTGCTATGCACGGGGCCAGTCATGAATTAAGTTTACAGACACACTTTTCCCGGCATTTTTCGTGCCCGTGCCTCGTACATATTGTTGTTGTGAGCCGTATGTGAGTTGATCTCCCCCCCCCCCCCCCTGCACTTACCATGCTGGTGGAAATGGAAAAGTCCACATGCAATGCGGGCGTGAGGAGGGGGAAATGATTGTTCGGCCTTTTTTTTAACTGCTCAGCTGGATCCAGCATTATTATAAGGATACATGGCTAATCTTTCACCATGAAGACACCTTTAACGTCTTGCGAATTTTCAATGGCAGACTGCCATCTTCCTCAGGCATTTTTACAAAGTTTTGGCCTCTTTACACCTGCATCGTCTGCTACGATTTTGTAACCGTCGACGTCAACTGCTACGAATTTGTAACTGCCGCTCCTTGCAGCTTCCCTTATATTGTGGGCAGTGCGCTCACCAGCTCATCAAGCTTCCACTGTCGGCCAAGCTGTTGTTTCAGGTCCCTCCCAATGATGTTTTCAACCCGAGGAAATGCAGGCCCTTGAGTGTTCATCAATGATGCACCTCCGGTTTCATGTAATCGTATGGCTATTGATTCTAAGCATCTCAGATGCCTGTCATTCTTAGAATTCGAAGTCACTAGCGTGTCAGCATATTGGATGGGAGAAAGCTGAGACGCTAGTGACTTCGAATTCTAAGAATGACAGGCATCTGAGATGCTTACAATCAATAGCCATACGAATGCATGAAATTGGAGGTGCATCATTGATGAACATTCAAGGGTCTGCATTTCCCAGGGTTGAAAACATCATTGGGAGGACGGGGGTTTCGGCGTCTTGTCTTGCGTTCCGCTGTTCATCGTTGCCGCCGTTCGTCGACACCAGCTTTTCTCTTGGTTCTACCCAGACAGTTCACGTCACCATGGTGTCCGGGCGGTGCGCGGATCTGTTCAGTTGAGCAATGATCCTCGTCCTCTTTTCTATTGCGCATTGCTTCTGCGCTGCCTTCTTGGTTCCTCCACATACCGTCATTCCCGCGGAATGCGTCCTCCTCCCCGGTCCCCCCTATAGGGATGGCGGACCTGGGTTTCAATGTTCGTCACCATCACATCCGGGCGGTGCTATGATCAGTTCACGTGGACAACAATCCTCGTCCTCGTTCCCTTCCCTATTGTGCATTACTTCACGCAGCCTTTTTGAATTGAGTCGTTTCACCGCCTACTGTCGGTTTGCGCCTTTCCTCCATTCGGCGTTGCATACTGACATTTACTCAATCGAGCATAATATCCCTCCGCTCTGCCACCATCTGTGCATCTTACTGTGCAGCTCTCTTTCTGATAAACACTCCGACGATGCAGCCCACTCGTCTTTCCTCTACCTTCGACCTACATAGCTGCGCTATCTGCTGCTCCTCAACAGGTCCGATCCTCGTGTCAAACCTGCCACTTCACTTTCCCCTCAACCTACGTTCCTTTGGGACGTTCCCCTGCGACCTGTTATGACTTTGGTTGGTTTTGTGTGCACCTCACACATTCATTCCGACCCCCACATTCTTAAATACCAACCTCGTTCCTCCGGAACGCTGGTTCCTCTCACTATTGGCCCCCTCAGGGAGAGTTTGTCCGCTCTCTTTGATGAACCAGTCCGGGCCTCCGACACGTTCAGCATTACGTCCCTCACATCATCCTTCGTTTCCCCGACGAGGCCTTGGTCTGGTAACGGGGGGAGGGGGGGGGGAAGGACGCCTGCTCCCCTTAGGGACATCAGCATCTTGTCACTGCTACAAACATCGATCTATCCTTGAATTGGATACGGATCCGCCTCCGCCTCCTCCGGATCATGAAAACTACTTCTTCCGTCCCATCGGAGAAGGAACGGTTAACCCAAGAACCAAGAAACCTTGACACCTATCCTCCTCGACGAGCTGCAGTTACTATTTTCGTCCTACATAACAACGACCGCATCCTCCTCCACCTTGGTCTTCGTGCCGGGTCCCAATCAGACGTCCTCAGCACTACAGCCAACACACTATGTGAACGACTCTATCTTTCCTTCCACGGAACAGTCGTTCCTCACGACAGGCTGCCCGACAGCTTTTACTTTCAAGCAGCTATCTCCACCTGCCTATCCCGCGATCCGCCTTTCAACCTTGTCTCCCATGCCAGACTATGAAGCCATACCATCGTTCCTGATGTCCGCCAAGTCGTTCCTCTGCATTCCCCTTCAACGTTCCGCATCCTGGGGCTCCACGTCCCCGTTCTGCATGGCGCTGTTCTGCGGATGGAGGATACTTCCGTCCCTACCTCGTTAGTGGTCGATCTGCTTCTCACTGGCACTTCGGCGCCAATAAAAAATCGACTCGTTCCTTCTGTCATGGACAGCTTCTCTTTACCCGTTCCGGGTTCATCTCATCCCTAGACGGTTTCTCTAGGATCTCTCCCACCTTATGTTCCCCTTCTAGAGTCACTGACGCTTAGTACTACGCTCCACCTCGGGTCCTGCGTCCCCATTCCGCACGCACCCGTAGTGCCTTATGTCTGCCTGCTCTCTTGAAGGCGATTTATCATGGGTCCTCACTGCCTTACACACCCTTCAACACTAATCGTCCCAAGCCTACCGTTGGGCCTTCAGTTCCCTGTTAGACCTTTTCTTCTCTACACGTCGTGCTGTTCACATTGCTCCTTACCTATTTTTCGTCCTCAGCATTCTGCAGTGGACGCAGGGCGCTCCTACGGACGGCTCTGTCCTCCCTGCTCCTCGCTCCGCTTCACCAGCTTCGGGGGACCTGTCCCCTGCGGGTATGGTGAAAGTTTTGGAGATTCCTTCCAATGGTTCCTTCTACAACCGCTTCACCGGTCTCACCCTTAGAATCCCTCAATCCGGAAGACATCCTAATGGTCCTAGGTATCAACCTCCTTCCATTCCGGTACACTTCTCTACTGCTATGATTCCTGCGATTCCACCTAGCGGTACCTCTATCGTCCCACCAACTCCATACAGATGGCCTCCTTGTAATTTAGAATCCAAGTCCCTTTTCCTTGAAACTCGACTTGTCAGTGATCACTACAATAAAATCAACCTTTTAGCTAGGCCTCACCAGCTTGTAACACGGCGGACTGCTTCACCGCTTCCGTGCCTTCTGGATTTTCACCCCTTCCTTCACAGTGATCTGTTCCCTCTCGTTCCGCCTTGATAGCAGAACAGCTCTGTTTTTTTTTTTCTGTTCAGATCGAGTCACACATTCCTACTCCTTGCCGTTCCTGACTATGTGTTGACGACACCTTTCCATCTATAGCCTTCTCAAAGGTCCTCCCAAGGACCGCATAATCTCACGACGGTTCCGGGTCACCTCGTCTAATACAAGAATGCGCTAGAGCACCAGTCACTAGGGTAGCAGTCATCTACGATCCGACCCGTCCTTGTCCTCACGGACCTACCTTCGGTCCTGCTTCCGACATATCACCAAGCCAAACAGTTGCTTGTATTTCCAACAGCAAGAATGCCTCGGAATGTACCAACTTTCTGGAATACCACTACAACCATCTTGGTCCCCTCCGGTCCAAGTCTGCCGTTCTTTCCAGCAAGGACTAGGTTAGGATAGTTTTTGTTGCCCTCTTCAATAGTAATAATAATGATATTAACAACGCGTTTGCTACCAGTGACTATGTCACTATGACGATCCGTAAGAGTTCCAGCACCCCATTGGCGGCTGTTTCTCCTTTACCCTGCAACCTGCTTGCAACCGCTTCATCCAGTTGTGTTTTCCGCATCCAGTTCGGTTCTGTTCACATCCGATTCCTCACTTGTAACCGACCAGTTTACACAACAAACCCTTCAAGATCTGCAGGAACTTCTTTCACCATTCTTATCGGTTGCGTTTAGGTTCGTTAAGTCCAGTTGACTTCAGGGTAGCCAGTCCGTAGCCAGGGCGCCCGTCACCAAGGTCCACCACTCGTGACAAAGTCTGTTGAGTGCATTAAAAACAGGTAATGGAGATTTTCGAAGGCAATCAAAACGTATCTTACCAGCAAGGCTGGTGGAAGATAGTTTTTGTTGCCCAACCGAAAATATACATTACCTGTTTTACAACAGGCAACCCGCCCTTCCTCCCCTCTCGAGTTGCCTTGGGCACGATTGAGAGTATTATAAAGAGATGGGGAATGAAGCTGCACCAGCGTTTATATAGGGAGAACTGCGTCCACGGATGCGCAGTAAATTAACTACGGGACTGGCAGGGAAGCCAACTTTCATGCTTTCTCTGGAAGAGGCACTGAGAACCCGAGAGAGTGCATTAAAAACCGGTAATGTGAATTTTCGGTTGGGCAACAAAAACTATCTTCAACCAACCTTGGTGGTAAGATACGTTTTCCCACGCTGTGAGGAAAACATTTGTCTTGTAATGGAATTTGGATTAAACTCTGTGGTGATGGACTAGGTTGCAAATGTTGAGCTGTCCCACCTTTTTGTTTTTTTTTATTTTTACTATATCTGTTAGGATACTATAGCGATTTGTTTAATTTGCCATTGTTTGCAGATTATGTGTGGACGCATGCAGTGATGGCCAGTATGCTGATGCCAACAATACTTGTCGCCAGTGTCATCAGTCATGCAAGACGTGTACTGGTCCCGAGTTGTCCAACTGTATGTCCTGCAATGAAGGTTTACTTTTTATTGAAGGGGCAAATGAGTGTAAGAAAACCTGTTCCAGTGGCTACTATGAGCGTAAGTATAATTGTATTATTGGTGCAAGAATTTTTTCTTCTTTTTCTCAATAGTCGAACATTTTTAGGTTGTAAAAGTTTCCTTAGTTTACCTATTTTCATTATTTTACGACTTGTCAAACATTACTATAAAGAGGCCACTTCCGGATCTACCATAAAGGAGGAAAATAAAGTCTGTGCTTTTGAAAACAGACCGGAGAAGCTTTTCTTCAAGCATTTCTGACTGGAAACTGCAAGTCGTGGGTTAAAATGGATGGGATCATCTTAAAACAGCTGCTCTGTGTTTAACAGTTTTGTGAAAGCCATTGTTTCTTGGAATATTTAATCTTGTGAATAATTAAGCTAGGGGTTTTCTTGAGTTAGCCAAAACGCAAAGGAGAAAATCAAACGGTTTTGTTTCGATGCTAAACATACAAGTCTAGTTCCAATTACTAGAATTTGTGGCATTTGGTGTTTACGGTAACATGACACGAATGACGGCTCGCACTGGTTTTCTTTATACTGGTGTTTTTTTTGTCTTTTTTTGGTAGGCCAGTAAACCTGCATTTGTAGTTGTACTGTGGACCATTTGGCGGTTTGATTGGGAAATACTAATTAATAACAAGAATTTATTATTATTAATAAATTCTTGCTAATATAAAAATACTTGGTTTGAAAAACTTGCAATAGTTAGCAGCACGGCAAATCTCAAGCTGCAAAACTACTCTGTTTTCACTTCCAGCACCTACCAGGTGATAGGCAGGGGGGGGGGGTTGTTGTCCAAGCCACAGACTGGTTTACAGCTGAGAGGCTGTGAAAGTATACTTGGGGGAAACACCACCACTGACGTCACTTAATAGTCCTTTCGAAAACGGTCTGCCATGAAAAGAGTAATCCCTTACCATACTGGACATCCCACCGCTCAGGTACTCACCATCGCCAAACGAAAAATGTTCAGAATGGTAGCGCATTCTTCCAGCCGAAAAATAGCGTAACCGCATGTCAATGATGCCAAGGAAAGATTCCTCCAACTAGGATACCCTGCTCACCTTCTTAGCAGGGCCATCAAAGCAACCTTTCACAAAGTGGAGACACAGTAAGTCTGCGTAAGAAAATAAGCCCCCACAACTGCAAGTCAAACCACCAACCAAGAGAGTAGCCCTCACCCAAATACGAACCAACTCAAAATATAAGACGAGTACCGTAGCATTTTTGGCTCGCATATTCCAAAAAAATAAATGGCTGTGATTATAAGACTGGTGACTTTAGCAAGTCTTTTATTTATTGACGAAAAAAAACGGTAACCGGTGTTTACTGTAACTACTGTGACATAGGAAAAATTGTGCTAATACCACATTCGGACGAACACTAAAGTCCACTTAAATTTTCGGTGATTACACACAGGGTCTGTGGTAGTCCTATCACCTTCTTCAGAAGTAAAAATGAAGCACAAAAACTTTCGTTGATCATACTATTTTGAAATTCGCGCTGCGAACTACTGATCTATACAGAATGTTCTTGCTGACTCTGGACTTTCGTTTTGTCGAGTCTCAGCTTCAGCTCCGGCACATGAATGACACCTGAAGCACGGTGGACTAAACATACACCATCGATTAAACATCTTCGCCGTGTAGGTAGTTTGTGTTTTGTCCATATTGACAAACCATAGAGCCAAACTCCAGCTGCGTTCCCCCATCAGTATTCTTGTGGGTTATACTGTATATGGTTCCCGGATAATGGAAAATTAGTGCCTGAAACAAATAATGTTTCCTTTGATGAGAAACGACTTGGTGTACAACGGTTGCGGAACGTGCAGTGATGTGAATGGTTAGATTTCGACATTGAAGAAAGCTTGACCTTACCTGCTTCAAACGTTTAAGAATCGTCCAACTGCATTAGCAGTACACGTGCAAAGGATTGCACTTGGATGGAAGAGAGATGTAGTCCCCAGAAAAGCAAAAAGAACTGATTAATGTGACATCTATTACAGATACATGGATTGTAATTGAGCGATATCCATGAACTATGTCAAGAAACAATGTGAAGCCCATAATCTTGTATTTGACCCGGAGATTTTTTTACTTTAACCGTATAAACCAAACAGCTGAAGCTGAAGGTCTTCCAGTGAGGGGGGGGGGGGGGACTGAGACTAACACAGGTGATGAGAGTAATAATGAAGACAATACGGGGAGCTCGGAGGCTTCGTTTGTAGACAATAGTGAGTGATTGAAGCCCCTAGCATTACCATGAATCAGTGACTAGCGCAATGAAAAAGAGGTGGAAAGAGTCTACGAATGATGAGATTAGTACTCTTCAGAACCGTCAAGTATGTGATGAAGTTCCGAAGCCAGCTGATGCAAAGGTTGTAGGTTTCTGCTGGGTTTATACTTTGAAGAGGAACGCCGAAGGAAAGACGGTAAACCATACGGCGTGTCTTGTGGCACAGGGACATTCTCAATGTGAAGGTTTGAACTATGCAAAAACTTTTTCACCTGTACCTTACCTTCACCTTGATTTGGTTTTTCGTTGTCCTCCTTTTTTATGTTTTAAATAGGTGCATACCCACCTGGATGTTAAATGCGCCTATCTTTATGGTAGTTTGAAAGAAGAGGTTTTTCTTTGTCCCCACCAGGTTACAAAACTAAGCATGACTGCGTATGGTGTTTAAAGAAGGCCTTTTATGGATTACGGCAATCCGGCTGGTGTTGGTTCACCGAACTAGGCACAATTTTTTCCCAACTAGGTTTTCGTAAACTTTTTGCATTAAATATATATGTGTGTGTGTTATCTAGGTCGGTGTGATAGTACGTGTGTATGTTGATGACCTGGCGATCTATGCACTAGATTAAACTGCACTTGATTATGCAATGAGGCGTATTGCAACAAAATTGGATATGACAAATCTTAGTCCTTTAAAGAAATTTCTTGGAGTAGAGTTTGGTGTTAATAATGGAAGTCCTATCATGCATCAACACACTACATATACACAGTATCCTAAAACAACACAAAACTGCATGGAGATGAAAGATTTTGCAATCCAGTACAGTTCCACTGGACTCAGGTGCAACATTGGAAGTGGGTAATGATGCCAATACCCTCACGTCGCATGAATCACAAAATATCCTAGTTTGATTGGAGCTTTGATGTTTTTATCGTCTCGCACAAGATCGGACATCAACTTTGCTGTTACAGCATTGCCGCAGAACTGCAGTAAGCCAACGATCTACCACATGGTTCTAGCGCAGAAAGTACTAGCCTGTGTCCAACAAACAATGGAGCTGAGTATTACATGTGATGGTGCAGTGAAAGGACAGAAACCCAATTTCACCTTCTATGTTGACAGTTCATGGGTCTCGTGCATAGAAGGTCGTGGACCGGCTACATAGGATTTTTAGCTCACTTACCAATTATATGGCGAGTTCAGAAACAAAAATGTCTCGCTCTGTCAACCACGGAAGCAGAATCCATTGCACTTTCCGTAGTGGCCAAAGAAGTTATTTATCAGTGATATGCAACAAAATCCAGTGGCTTTCTGTAGTTTTGCCTCCAGTCTTATTTTGCAATAACGATTCTGCTATTACATGTGAAAGAGACAATAAGGAAAATATGAAATCAAAACACGTTGGTCTGAGATACAAATTTGTGAGACAAGCTCTTCACTAGGGTGATTTTGTGCTACAATGCATATCGAGTGCTGATAATAACGCAGATGTGTTCACTAAGCCCCTCCCTCGCTCCCATGTAATACAGACATGTAATTATGACATTCAGTGATAAGGGGCAGGAATGTTAAGAAATACAAGTTTCTTCACTGATGTCACAATATGCTATATGAATAGCTAAGTTAGGTGATATACCTTAAAAGTATTTTTCAGTTTATTTAAAATATTAATTATTTAATGAATAATTAATTATATCTGTATGTTTTCAACTATGTTTTTGAGTATTATGATGCAACCATGATATTACTGTTAACTTGATATTTTGTTCATTTTTGGTTTGGGTTTGACCCTATCTGGGCAGAAATATGTAGATTAATGGTAGGTCTGATTACAGGAAGTGGCACTTTTCTAGGGAGTCTGCCATGTTGGGTTTTGGTGATCTAACTTGCTCTGCTGTTAGTTTTGGTTTTAAACTTGCCAGTCTTTTATTTATGGAACTAACAAGTTGGTAGTTGTTTTATACACCTAGCTGATCAGAAGTGCAGTTCAACTGAATCCCTTGCTATATGCCAATTCAAAGAAAAGGGTATGCCACTAATGAACATTTATGGGTCATTCTATCCCAACATTGATCGCTTGCTGAGGTTGGAGCTGAAGGTGAGACTCGGCAAAAAGTGGAAAGCCTGGATGCAGCAAGAACATTTGTGTACATATCAGTGATTCTTAGCGCTAATTTCAAACTAGTGCGATCAACCAACTTTTTTATGCTTTTTTTTTTTTTACTTCTGAAGAACGTGATTGGCTTGCCCGCAGGCCATGTGTGTGGTCACCTAAAATTTAAGTGGACTTCTAGCGTTTATCCGAGGGTAGTGTTAGGGTAAATTTTTCCGATATACTAGTAAATTTACTTGGTACTGGATTTGAAACCCAAAATTATAATACAGGGTTCACACGGACACTGGAAATACTGGAAAATACTTGAAAAAAACTTCTATTCTGGAAAATACTGGAATATACTTGAAATTTATCTTTGATGCTGAAAAATACTTGAATTTTTAACTCGAGCTAAACTAACAGTTTGTACTGCAATTAAAATAAACTTGTCGTAATTGTTTTGTAAAAAGGTTTAGTTTTACATCGCAGTATATAAGATTACGTGCAGGGACTGCGATGCTGTTTATATTGGAGAGACCAGGAAAAGGGTACGAACCAGGGTTGCCCAACATATAGCAAACGTTAGGAATGAGAAGGATGCCAACGGCATCGCAGTCCACTGCAAATCTTTGAAGCATGAGCTTGACTGGAAAGGCATGAATACTCTTCTCAAGTCAAATTCTGCACGAGATTCCCACCTCCGTTGTCTAGAATCACTTGCAATTCAACAAAATGAAAAGAACAGGGAGCTTCTGATGAACATCCAAGGCCCAGCTTTCCCCAAAGTTGCACACTTAGTTGGAAGAGAACTCGACGAGCAGTTGAACCGTCAATGGGGTCTCATGAGCGCGCAGCCCAAATACGGGAGGCTGTGGTCGCGGCCAAATTCGAATGCAAAAGTGAACAAAGATTTAGTGGATGAAGATAAGCCTGAAAAATCCTCAAGGCCTGACGAAGTTATTTGGATGATATCGAAAATTTGCTGGACTTAGTGTGAGTCCGTATTGTGAATTAGCGAAATTGGGGTGTTATTTTAATAACGGATCAGTTTTACAAGTTTTACTTCACTTATTTATTTAATTAGGTTAGCGCCGTTGTCAGTTTTCGTTTTAGTGCGAAAAGCCTGTACACTTCCAGTATTGGGAACCTTCCTTCTGATACATCGTCCATACCACTACATAGCTGTGATAGACAAGTACGGGGAAAATGTCTGGACCGCGTGGGGTTAACAGATTCAGCGCTTCTAGGTCACAATATAAACAGTGGCTTTCTTCCGTTACTAAATACTGTTACTGCTGGATGTAAAATTTGAAAAAAATCTTGGCTTATTGGTCGCAATATAAACAGTGGCTGTCTTCCGTTACTAAATACTGTTACTGCTGGGTGTAAAATTTGAAAAAAAATTTCCGATGTCTTGAATATGGGAGAGTACTAGCCTAAACCTGTATCACATTTAGTAATAAAAATTTACAACGCAACAGGCCCACTTTCTTTTTTACAACATATGTTTTAAATTTAAACTTTCGTTTTAGTAGCATATAGGTATACAACTTAAAAATTATGCTGGCTACTCTACATATAAGTTTTAGATTCGACTGGAAGATCGTTAAAAATACATATTCAAATATACTGGAAAATTATAATAAAAATATACTGGAAACATATCGGAAAACAGACATAAAATCGGTTTGCCTGGTGGTTGTTCCCAGTTAAATTTAAACAATTAAATTCTAATATTAAAAACTGTAACTGTATTTGACAAGTAAATAACGGTATGTTTTAACTGTGAGGTCTGAGGAAGATGCTGCAGACTAGTTTTTGCAACGATGTACAGGGTGGTCCACAAAAAACTGACGACCCTGCATTTTCTAAGTCCAACTTTTCTAGTTAGCACCCCTCAGAACCGGAATAGGACAGAAATAACATCTAATGAAACGGAAGATATGGGAACTCTCCTGTGCTACAGTGCTGAGGGTCCTAACTAGAAGAGTTTGACTTAAAAAATTTTGTATAACTGTAAGACTTTCTCATTTGTGTCATATTATATTACTAACATACCTAAAGGGGTAGAGGCATTAGAGGACTGCTGAATTTATTGCATAAATTTTTTGCCGAAATTTATGTTGAATTTGTCTTTTGTTAGATGAAGCTGATAAAACATGTTTTCCTTGCATTGACTCGTGCATTGACTGCTTTGGGAAGTCAGATAATTGTTCAAGTTGTAAACCAGGACTTGTAGCATATGGCTCGTCTTGTATGGCTGGATGTCCCAAGAAAACCTACGAAGGAGAAAATCACAAGCAAGTATTTTTTGCTTACTTTGTTTTGGACGAGAATAGGAATCCTGCTTTATGACACTCAGTGGCACTAAGCTATTCCTTAGTTGGCAGTTGGATGTAACACCGTTAGACATTTAATGTGGATAATTTACTGACAGTTTTTATTATCGAGTTAACATTTTTATTAACATTTGAGGCACGCTGAACCATGTTGTGAACCATGCTGAACCATGCTGAACCACGGCTAACTCAAAGTACATTTTGCGTCAGAGATAAACTTATCACTGTGAGTGAAGGAACAATGATGTTCTGTCTAAAGTATGATGGAAAAATGTGCCAACATCAACTAGGCTGTACTCAACTCATGTTTGGTGAATATGTCACTAATTTTGTATGCCTTATTCCAATTGGCTTTTTTAACAGATGTTTACCGTGCAACAGTTTATGTGAAACTTGCATGGGGCCTTTGAGTGCAGATTGTGTCACTTGCCCATCTAAATTTGTTCACTTGAATGGAACGTGCCTTGAAGTTTGTCCAACAGGGTATTACACAGATGGAAATATCAATGAATGCTACAGGTGAGTTTCTTTTGTTAAATTGGTAAATTTGGTATAGTTAGTACTTCGGTATACAGGAGGTATTCAAAACGGAATTTTTTTTTTGGCAGCTGTGATCCGTCGTGCAATACTTGTAATGCAACCCATTGCCTCAGCTGCCGTAGCGATTGGACCTTAGATCCAAGTGGAAAATGCCAGCTCCAGAATAAATGCTCAAAAGGTACGTTCGGTATCGTACATGTGTGATGGATACTTTCTTACTATCGGCAAAATACTAACTTCAGTAATAAGTGCTAAAATCTTATTTTATGCATTTAAATTGCTCAAAAATTAATAAATCCTTAATTAATCAAAAGCTTATTTATTCCAATCCCGCCAGGTACCTCATCCTGTATTCCACAATACCGTAAATCTTGTATTAAACGCCCAAGGGGTTGTAAAATTAATTTGCCTAAAATAGGAGGTGGGCGTTAAAGTATTAGGCCATACGTAGTAAATTATTTGGTTTACAGGTCCGTGTGGGTGTATTAAATTATCGCGGGTCAAAGTTTTTTATCTCAACTTGGTCTGCACGTTAAAAATCAGATTTTCGCCAAATTTTGACCGTGAAAAGAGGACTATCGCTATGCCAGAAAAGAAACGACCAAAAACAATGATTAGTTTAGCGAATTTTGGGTAGTATAACATGCTTACAGAGAACATCCACTACCTTCATCAGGCAAAAAGTGTACGAGCACGCACAAAAATAACGACTACATGCTAGAGTTTATGTTTGAATTTCGCCGTCGTTGGCCGTTTGGATGGTGCTGCCATCTCGTACTTCAAACTCGTGCTGCTCATTCGTTGTTGAAGTAGGAGTCTGCAGTTTGTGCCATTTCTTGGAGAGGCTTGCTGTCAGTTCAGGTGTAGTGATTTTCTGGATATTTTTATGTGCTGGTTCCTGTAAATTCTTGAGTGGTTTTCTTTTAGACTGGAATAGTTGAATGGCTATGCATTCTAGGGCTTGGAGGTGTGCGTTACTGGAGGTGTTAGATGTGAGGAGCATGTGTGTATTGCTCCAGGCGATGTCGTGTTGGAACTTGACGTGATGCATGGCTACCCCATTTTATGTGTCTTTTTGATCGAGTGCTAGCATGTGCTCGTGGACTCTTTTGCAAATTCGCCTTCGGGTTTCGCCGATGTAAATTGCATCGCATTCGGCACATGGAACAGCATAGACCGCGTTTCGAATCATTGGGATGCCTTCTATCGAGTGGGATGCTGGGAGCACTTCGGGTGTTTGCGAGGTATGGGGTTGCTTCGGAAGAACTGGGGTAGGTGGTAGGTCGCCGGATGCTTGTGTAAATGCGAGTCTGGTTGGGTACCGATGTTGGGTCGGTTGGGTTGGAGGGGCAGGAGGAGGGGGAGGTAGCGGTGGAGGAATACATAGTGCGGGTGGAAGTATGGGTAAAGAATGGGAGCGGTTGCTTAGTCGGGTGCGCAGATTCGGGAGGTTGCGGAAGTAGCACTTGATTCCGTGAGCCTGGAGTATTTTCTTCACTCTCTCGCTTTTCCCCGGATGGTAGGTGATGACCTCTTGGAGTTGGGCGGTTTCAGGTTTCTGTCCAGGTTTTTGACATTGCAGTATACCATTTTAACCGGCTCGAAACGAGCTTTTCAATGATGCAAAGTTCAAAACTCTAGCTCAAACCACTAAGAAATTATTTGGCGAAAACTAAAATTTCTTACTACCTGCAAATACTTACTTCAGTAATTATGCTTAAAATC
>JAHWFP010022545.1:47492-62019 GCA_023313725.1 Lithobius niger | reverse complement strand
TTTTTTTTTTTTTGTGTGTGTGTGTGTGTGTGTGTGTGTGGCCTAATATTCTGTAGTTTGCAGCGCCATTCTGTCTATACGTGTAATGTAGCAGGTTGTGTCTAGCTGGTGTCGAGTCATCTGTATGGCAGGTGCTGTTTGTTTCCAAGCAGGTTTCATGTATACTTTGAGGACCACTGGAGTTTATTATTTCACACTCCCTGCTCGGCAGGAAAGCCACTCGCCGCAGCACAACAGAATGATGCTTGCAATTTCGGTAATTCCTAAACTAACGTACCGAATTTTGTTCTGTTTTTTTTTTTCCAATGGCCATGCCTTGACACTGTCTGCAAGTTTCTAATTTACACTACGGTTCTACGAAGCATGGTTAAAAAGTTAGCGTCACAATGACCTTGAAAATATGCCTCAAGGTCAGTGATCGACCCATGGTTAGTTGTCCCCTTGTTCGCCTACATACCATGCAAAGTTTCATTATCCTAACATTAACCATCTTTGATTGCCAATGGTGGCCCTTCCTTTCTGCCCCACCCTGTATAGAGAAGTGACACGACGTAGTATTATTGTATATAACTCTATGCTGGAGCCTTAATGGGTTAGCTGCAAGGGGCACTGCAGAGAGAAACAGAAGGGCGCCATACTGAAGCCAATGCTGTGAAGAGTGATTTCTTAGACCTAAAACGCGCGATTTTTCTTGTTGGAGAAAACAACGTTATTTTAAGCCTAAGAAATACGCTCTTCCGTTGTTTTTCCCTCTATTTTTATGTAGTGCACCTTGTAGTTACGCCCTCCCAAACCCGTACTGGTGCCAATATGGCGACAAATGTCACTGCTCTATAGAGAGTCAGAAGTACCCAGTCCCACGCATTGCACTGACATTTAAACAAAATAATAATAATCAGCACCATCTGACGTCAGGCCACTCTCAATTCAGAATACAAAAAACAACAAAGCAGGCATTAACTGCGAAAAACAACGGAATGAATAGACTTATTTGTGGCACTTACTGATGTTGAATCAAATTATCTAAACATGCTGGAAGTTGGACTTTCAGCTGATCTTTGTAAATAGCTGCAACAAAATAAGAAATAAAAGCTTTTTTTTTCTGTGCCTTCGTCCCTCCAGTCCTTGGCTTGCCTTTTTTAATTTTTTCCCCCTCTTGTTGCTCTTTTATAGGGTCGATAAATAGACAAACACTGCAGTTTCATCTCTCGTCATTGGATCGACTTGTTTACCGAAGACCAACGCTATTTTTGGCTGCTTCGATAAAGGCTATAAGACACAATTGTGTTGAAAGTTCACGACGAGCCAAACCTACAAAACAAAACAAAAATCATGTGTAGGCTATTTCATTGCGGTGTTTAATTCGCTAACTGGAAACTATCATACATTAAATATCATCAAGAATTTATAGACCCTATAAATTCGTGATATCATACATATCTGCATTAATGAAACGATTACGTGTTTTCGCATTCTTTATCTCGAAAATCATGGCAAACTTTCAACACTAACAACTTAACAATTTCAGTGAACGCAAAAAAAAAAAAAAAAAAAACCAAGGAAACGAAAAGTTAATTCACCAAGTTTTTACTCTTGTTTTTTACTCGTACGTTTTTTTTTTTTTTTTTTTTGATTGGTTATTTAATTATAATTCGAACTTGGCAAAATAGCTTTGCGTTCTGATAACACCACTTGAAATGGCCAAAGTATTTGGTGGTAACTTGACGGATTCTTTTACCACTTCTGTGTGTTGGCCTAATTGTATCTTCGAGCCAAGGAGATTGAGAGCTGTAACCCTTCTGGGATATTCTACCATGTAATAGACAATAACAGGAATAATCTAGCTGATGAAATCCAATTCGAAAACCCAGGATTTTTGACATGCGACAATCGACATGCCCTCGAGACAACACAGGGCCTTTCTCATCCCAAGGAAATGCATATCGTAACAAAACGAACGTCAGCGACCATACCGACAACGGTTAAAACAATACTTTGTTATTTATGCGCCTGCTCATGCCATTTCCATGACACCCCCAGGTTGCAAGCTCGTAAAGATAGCGCATGGAGTTCATGTAGTGCTGCAGTCGTACGGCCAGTTACTTACCTGAACTCTTTCCCAATACTTCGTTACACGAGAGCAATGGTCCACTACAAATTAACATGGAAAATGGCTGACTAGCTAGCCAGCCATCAGCCACTTTCGACGTTACTGAAGATCAGATTTGCAAAAAAAAAGCCAATTCAAAGCCATTCCTTCGTGAATTAATTTTTGCAAGGTGCCCCCTCACAATTTCGACCAAACTTCAAGTTTTGTACCGCATCGTTTTTTTTTCCCCAGAGCCCTAAAACCTTTGCTCAAGATAAAAAACACTAACGCTGTGGCGCTGTGCTGTACTACTATAATTTCCTCTACAATTGAATGCTGATGATTATTGACTTGGTGCGACACACTATGTGTATCTAGATGAGTTTTGAGGAATCTCGGCAACAACCAGTTTTAACACTTTCCATGCTATCCTCTTTTTTCCCCATTTTTCGCATCGATCGATTCAGTTTGTTATCCAAAAGGAAAAGGAAAATCCATCAGGCGCAGATGGGTTTTATCATGGTGATAATATTTTGCCTTAGGTGGCCACTATTAGGGTAATGTCGAAAGACGCAAATGGAAATTCTTTTGGGTCAGCCTGCATTAGTCTGGCACTTGGAAGATTATTCTCCGCCATATACTGGGGTATTACTACTGTAGCAATAGTGGCATCGCTGTCGCTAATAGAAACACGAAAGCCTCCAGGGAGTTTGTGTTCGAATGCCAAAAGTCTAGAAGTGGAACACGTGCATTAGTAAATGTCGATTTCGACAGAAAAAAAGAACGATTGAAGACTTACTGAAAGTTAGTTTAGTAAGTATACAGAACGGAAATCCACATTGGTTCGATTGATGAATTACACATGCAAAATGCAACAGATGTACAAAAATAATTCAGTATGCAGTAAAAATACAGTAAATACAAATGTATAAAAATAATTCAGTATACAGTAAAAATATAGTATAATTAATACAGTATAATATAATAAAGATATATAAAAACACATGCATAATGCAACAGATGTATACTGCACATGTATAAATCAAATTCAGTACACAGCAAAAATAAAATATACAGTATAATATAATACTTATGTATAACACCACATGCATAATGCAACAGATGTATAAGCAATGGAAATAGGGTCGTATTAAAATCCGATATAAAGAAATGTTTGCCGGCTGAATCCTAAGGAAGCTGTACGGATATAATACGAACTAGCGGAGTCGCTCGCTTCGCTCGCTCATTCCGCGTCGTTTCGCTACACTCTAGGAGCTTTCATGCTGCAACTCTTATGCTGATGACGGACATTCCATATCTAACACGGTTAAGCATATGATCAGAGTGCAGTACGTGTTTTTCGTAAGGGCCAGGGAATAATGAATTTATTAGAGCCATGGCCCATAGCCAAACGCCCAACAATAATGCAACTTAAGCACATGTACATATTGAACCTAGGACCACACACCGTCATCCATCATACCCTGGTGCTAATACGCTGATCTTCGCCACGACACAGTTTCACAAATTCACTGCAAAACTTCCCTTGCAGCCTTGCAGACGTTAGGTTTCAGGCAACCGTCTGGCCACCCAAGAGCTACGTGCGCTTCTTAAGGCGAAACATGCGATTCGTATCCAGTCGGCCTTAGCTTGAAGAAACCATCCCCTTTCTGGCGTGCGCCTAATCTGCCAATGAGCCAGGAGGCGAGGCACGCGATTTGTAGCCCAGGCGGCCTTGGCTTGAAGAAGCCATTCCCTTTCCGGCACGCGATTGTACTGTTATTGAGCCAGGAGGTTAGGCATGCGATTTGTACACAGTCGGTCTTGGCTTGAAGAAGCTGTCGCCTTTCTGGCATGCACCTAAACAGGCAATGAGCCAGGAGGCGAGACACGGGATTTCTTCCCCAGTCGGCCTTGGCTTGAAGAGCCTTATCCATCCCCGCTGCAAGGGTGTTTCAACGCTGTAGCACGCGAGTTGCTGCATGCTTTAACTAAAATGATTGGCAATTTTATCATTCATACTTCTTGTGCCGCTCTTGGTATAGATTATTTTTTATTCAAATAAATTTTGCAGACTTTACATGGGTTTCCTTGTTTCACAAATTTTATGAATTTTTACTTAAAACCCATCTCCTTCCCCGCTAGGTGTGATGCTTTGAAACAGCAACCACATGTCGCTTATAATTTTTGGCTAGTATAAAAGATTTCGTGCAAGGCGAAATCGTACCTATAGAACCTATTCGTTTCTACCGCTATTAGCTGAACTATTGCAGAGTAGAGCACCAGCTAATAGCACACTATTGATCGAACGTCGATGTTTTACAAATGCAAACGTGGAAACATTTTTTACCCTTTTGTTATCAATATATTTTGATTAAATAAGCTTAATTTACCATTAATCTTTACGTAGCTTTACATAATTTCATTTAAATGTAATGCTAAATAAGTAGTTTGTATTTGAAATTTCCAAAATGCAACTCCAACAGTCGTCCCTTAGCGAGCTGCACGTGCCTCATTCTTGAATGACGGCTGTTAGCATTGCCAGCCGTAATCCTACTGACAACACTACTGGACCACGCGCCTCCTACGTAGCGCAACAATTGTGGACCATCCGCACAGCAGGAAGATGTGATATTCCGAAACTAACAATCAACTTCGAAAAATTCGTTTCAACAATGGTCCAAAGGGTTTTTTTTTCGCTTTTTTCGAGGGGAAAAATGTTACCTAGAACTACGAAAATACGCCTACGCGAAATCCGGATTAATTTCCTGTCTTTTGACACCTTTCTCATATTTCTAGCCCTCCTACGTCAAGAGGAGAAGAGGTACATATATATATATGCCGACCGTAAGTTTTTAATGATTAAGATTAAAAACTACACAATAATCCTACTCGTAATTTGTAATTTTCTACATTTTGTAATTTTCTTGCTTTAGTTTAGCGTTACTTAAGAAATGTATAATTAACTGTACATGACACAGGTAAGTCTTAATTGACTTCGTTTTAGCCTTCATTATTGTAAAAAAAAAAAAAAACAGTAAGTTTATTCCAAGTAGAAATTACTCGCATAACTCAAAAAAGAAAAAGCTTGCATGTGAGGAAATTATATGGAGAGTTTTGATCTTCAGTAAGTATTTCATGGACGAAAAGTATTGAAGAGGGGAAAAAAAAAGTTACGATTAATAAACATAGCTCGTTTTGCTATGTTTAATTCAATTCCTTTTTTCCTCTTCCAACCCATTTTCTCCACGAAATAGTTAATGAAGACAATAAACTCTCCAACGAACTCTCTTCATCTACGAACTCTGCTTCACCAACGAACTCTGCAACTACTGTAGCATTTGACGGGTCATTAAACTGTTTGCCAGGATAAAGAAATTAAAAAATTGGACTCAATCCTCTAGGCTTGAACCAGCTATTAGAGCCTTCTTAGACTTACACACCAACCGATTTGTTTTTCTCTGCTACTGGTGTGAAAACGATCCTTTAAAAAAACATCTTACATTATTAGTAAAGGCGGCAGCAAACGGATGCAAAATTGCAATTGAATGCCGATGATTATGGATTTGGTGCGACACACGAAGTGTATCTAGATGAGTTTTGGGGAACCTCAGCAACAGCATTCAACATTTTCTACTGAAATTTGGTAAATAAGCCTTCTGGGACTTGGCCAACACGTGTACCAACTTTTATTAATTTCCGATTTGCCAGATTGGAGATCTGGACTTCAGCTGTAATCGTGAGTTTCATTTTTGTCTTAGGTTGGGGATGGTGGACTTTGGACACGTTTATACAATGATCTCTACAGACTAAACCATTTGTCGTAGAAAGTTGGTTCCTAGCTTATTTGAAAGATCTACTTCCGGAGATGTGCCCTATATAGAAATAGAAATTTCAATTGGTCGTCCCGTTCCGGAGTTACGGGGCCCTGAGCGATCCGTTTTATTGTTTTACATTGTTTTAAACATTGTTTTTATGCAACAATGCCTATCAGCAAACGCCACACGGAAAGCATAAGCAAATGCTAACAATGCTGGTGAGCCGACAAT
Source organism: Lithobius niger (assembly GCA_023313725.1). NCBI lineage: Eukaryota > Metazoa > Arthropoda > Chilopoda > Lithobiomorpha > Lithobiidae > Lithobius > Lithobius niger. The sequence continues at coordinate 55,881 of JAHWFP010022545.1, read as the reverse complement.
TTACCCGCGCGTGAAGAGGAAGCATTATCCTTATTACGAATCAACTTATACAATGATTTCACGTCATTCTCCCGTATTAAAGCTAAAGTGTCCGTTGCCCATTTGGTTTGCCGTCCTATATTACAAATACGGACAAAGCCGCTGATAGATAGCTGCGGACAAACCAAATTCCAAAAGAAAGACTTGCACTGAATGAGCGAGCGAAGCGAGCGAAATTCATTGCCTTTTGCAACGAGTGCAGACAACCATCTTGGTATGCCAAAGTATCACGAATTAGAAAACAAAAACGAGCTCGTTTGATGTTTAAGGTAAGGTTTAACTGATCCGAAGTCAAAACAGCAAAGTAACACAAATAAACTTTCCTGTAAGGTTTCACATACCGCAGTGTTCCTGTACTGTTTAGTTCACGTGAAACCTTACTGCTGCGTGTATTCAACCATTAGACACGTAAATAAAATCAAAACCATATCCCAACTTTCAACTTTGTTGTAAGAATGCTATAGTGTATAATATAGGCTACACACTCGCCTAATTTCGGGGCTAAATTTTTCATCATAATGCTAGTCCGGTCGTCTCCTTTCGATTCATCCTATTGATACATACACCAGTTTTTAATATTTCATATTCAAGACTTCAGGACGGGTATTTCATTTTTATTTTCAACGATATTTCCAGGATTTCAAGGAGTCGCACGAACCCTGAATTACTAGTTAATCTGTAGATCTGTACTAAGCAACTAGAAGTGTGGTTTTTACGATTTTTCAGTGATGTCCTTTAGCCAAGTAGAATGAACCAATCAGACATGTCGTGTTCTAAAATAAAAACTGTAAAAACATGTGAATACAGCAGTAAGGTTTCACGTGGACTAAACAGCACAGGAAACCTGCGGTATGTGAAACTTTACAGGAAAGTTTATTTGTGATACTTTCTGTTTTGACTTAGGATCAGTTAAACCTTACCTTAAACATCAAACGAGCTCGTTTTTGTTTTCTAATAAACCAAAGTCTCATAGCAGAAATTGAGCAACAACGACCCCCGAAAGGGGAACAACGAAAACTAGCGGGTGTGTCAATTTTTTGGAAAGAAGTTGAAACTGGTACGTTGTTGCCTTGAAAAGAATTGGCACATTGTTGCCTCGACTAACAATTTGTTATGCGTGATCATCTCAGCGGCAAGTGTTAAATGACGTCACGCACGAAAGAAACTTATTTTTCACATGGTACAGATCGCTCCAGCCAAAGCGATAAACTGGGAGTGGGACAGAAGGGCCTGGACGATAAATGCCCGTGTGTGGGGCAGTACGTCTATTAGCCCTGCTGTTTAGAAAAAAAAAAGAGATTGGGAAGGTGGTGGTGGGGGTAAGGGAGCAATGCGTCAGTTACCATTAAACGACGTCATGCACAGTTATTTTTCACACAGTATACGGATGCACAGTGGCGTTGTTTTAAATAAAGACCATAGCAATTTGGTTGCGTCAAATATCGCCAACGGGGGTAGGAAATGGGAGAGGAAGGAGCAGTATTTAATTCAACTACGTGTAGCAAAGGGGAGGTAAGGAAGTAGAAGGACGGAGAGCTGTATAGGAAGGGAACGGAGAAGGGAGGGAGAAGATGGGAGAAAAAAGGCAGGAGAGATGAGAGGGAGCGGATGGAGGAAGCGGAGAGTAACACAGGAAGAAAAAATGCCCATCAGAGTGTACGTTTAGGCAACAGTGAGCAAGCACTGGGAAACAACCACGGGCAAAACAAAACCCCGGGCGAAGCCGGGTAGGACTGCTAGTTATTTATTCATAAGGTGGGATTTTTTGTAGTATAAGCTGAAGTTGCCAATTGGTCTGTACTGATAGGGCGGACATTAAAAAGTTCCAATCCTGTAACTACAGAATGGGGTACTAAATTTGGAGGAACTAAATATCTGAACTTGGCAAGAACGGGAGTAAGGGTATGACTGGTTCAGTGCTTACTGGTATTTAATGATCTTAAATTGATACTCGGCTATTGGCCTACTAGTCTTTTGGCACATAATGGATGATTAGAATTGGGGGCAGTGAAGGGTAAAGTTGTGATTCGAATTACACTGGCCGAGATACAGCGATGCGGACAACTGAAGCTTGGTGGGAGGAATGACTTGGGCTTATTGCAGCTGGTTGCCAAGGGCTGTACAATAGAGATCATGATAATTTAGACAGGTACATTGTTTATGAACGCCAAATATTGTTGGAATGGTGATGTCATGCCTTGAGTGTAGTTGGTGTAGTAGTCAGTGTTGCTGTTATTATTGTTTTGCAATAGGGCGTATAGCATTTGCCACGGTCGTCATCAAATAAATTCAAATTCAAATTCATGCCTTGAGTGATGTTGTAATATAATGACAAGGCCTCCAATGACGTCATAACTGACGATGTCTTGTTATTTGAGGAGGTCACAATATGAAGATCCTTAGTCCCGTAATCTTAGTCGCCCATTCCGGTGATTCAACTATAGAGACGGGGATTGGAGGTTTGTAATATTCTCCGTCTCATTACACGGGATCTATTACCGTCGTTCGCTGGGACAGAGCCTAGTCAAACGTTTCTTGTTCCTTCTACGGAAATTCTTTGTACTCCTCCTTAAACTAAATGTCTTTCCCATACTGCAACCAACTGGAAGCCCGCCACTGAGTAGAAGGAAGCAATAAGTTCTCACAAGCTTTACATATAGTCTGTTCCACATTATGTTTTCAGAAAACTGACTGTATGACCCTACGTTTCCACCCACTATGAGTGAAAAAAGATGTGGACATCACACTTGTAGATTCTAGGCAGTTACTGTCGAGTGTACGAGTGGGATATTTGCGTGTTTTTGCACTCGTAGCATAAGAAAACGTGGCGTCAGAGTGTCAGTTTCCTGCAAACATAATGTGGAACAGACTATAGCTTAAGCATAGTAGAGTGATCAGAGTGGTCGGCTGCAAGCCAAGCAGACACGGGATCGAATCCCACTGCCGATCAAACATCGTCTTGAAGTCATGCATTGGGAAGACAAGAACTGGTTATACATGTCTGGACAGTTACCTAACAAACGTAACGTATTGTACTAACATAGCCAGGTAGTACTGGGATGTCTTAGTATAGTATTAAAAAACGGTTAAACTTATAAAATACGGATGTAAGCCTTAAAAAAATTTAAAGCCCTAAAGGAACAGATATTAGAAAAAGACATGTAAGCCATCAGCGTCGCACTAATACTGTACTTGTAAAAGAATCTCCAGCGACCCAAAAAACAAGCTGGAGCTTCTTTTACACGTATTAGTGCGACGCTGATGGCTTATATGTCTTTTTCTAATATCTGTTCCTTTAGGGCTTTAAGTTTTTTAAGGCTTACACCCGTATTTTATACGCTTAAGCGGTTTTTAATACTAATATCCCTTATTTTTTTCTTGTTTTAGCAAGAATAACACAGAAAAGACTGATGTTATCACCGTAAAATAATTTTTTATCAGAGAGCCTTTTTAATACTCTATTTTAAGAGTTATAAAAATTGACAATTTTTTCTTTGGTTCGTTCTCTAGGTGAGAAAAAATTTTCCCCAACATGAAGAACAACAATAATTGTAGTCACATTAAAAATAGCGTTCAATAGGCCATAGGCCTTCTTCATACCTAAGTCTTAAGCTGTAAAACTTAAGTATCGGTTCATTGGTTCGATCTTCAGGGGTAGAACAGCTGTTACGGGCCAGAATTTAGGCTAATCATGAACATCGAGCTAAAAACCATGAAATTTGGTACACAGGTCAATTCTTAGCTTATAAATAGAGCTAGCTATGGAATCTCTCGAGAAACCCCAAGGCCTCTTCGTGTCCCCCTACCACACTCACTTGTATGAGGTTACTAACCAACAAATTCTAGCTGATCGCGCTAAAACGTGAATTGGTACACAAGTCATTCTGTGCAGCACAAATCGAACTAGAATTTGCTGATCATCAAACTCATGGAGAGGACACAGGGAAGCACTTGGGGTGGATGTATCTCATGGGGTTTCTTATGTAGTTCGATTACTATGCTACAATGCATATTTTTAGTACGTTTAGGAAGAATTTGTTGGTCTGGCTGTCATTGATGCTCGCAGCTGAAATTTAATCGCGACGGCAAAGCTGTCGTTGCCATGGTAACAACGCTTCCTGGATTAGCTGTAAATCCGGCATCGTTTTAGCAAATGCTTGCAGTCTTATAATACGTTTCGATAGGTTTAAGAATTCCTCCTAACGAAGTAATTTTCCTAATCGCTTCTAAACTTACTTATTGACCCGGTTTGCTGTGAGCTGGCAAAGCTAAAACAGCCGCCATGTTGGAATTTCAGATAATTTCTAGCTTCTAGCTGCGAGAATGCAAAGGTGAGTCGTTGGGTAAACGCGCCCTTAGGCCGCAGTTAGCAACGATTCGCACCGAAAATTTTTTCGCCCGCTAGCTTATGCTTTAAATGCTAAATTTGCTGGTTGCGTCTCGCCTTTAACGGAGCGTGTGGGCTTCGAGTTCTCTATAGCGAGTAACCATGGGATTGATGTCCATGGAGTTCCTCTCCTCGTGGCTGGAGACACGAAGTATGAAGCACGAAGCATGCCAGCGTCGATTTATAGCAACAGCGATACAATTCCTACAAAAGTAAAAAAAAAAAAAAAATGGCAGACTGATTTATGAATGTTACCATTCGATGGTTTGTTTTCGATACGGTAAACCTCCCAGTTCGTCTTTGAAATCAGGGGTTCGTCTTTAGGGGTTCGAAAACAGGATCATGGGGGGTGGGGGGACGGGGGGCCGCTATAATAGCCAAATTCAACCATGCCTATGCAGTCTCCAATCGCTCAGACGAAACCAACCACACTGCGGACGTGGACGGGACTACAATCGTGGATAAAAAAAACAATAGAGCCGTGACACGACGTAGTATTATTGTATATAACTCTATGCTGGAGCCTTAATGGGTTAGCTGCAAGGGGCACTGCAGTGAGAAACAGAAGGGCGTCATACTGAAGCCGATGTTGTGAAGAGTGATTTTTTGGACCTAAAACGCGCGATTTTTGTTGTTGGAGAAAACAACGTTATTTTAAGCGTAATCCGCTCTTCCGTTGTTTTTCCCTCCATTTTTATGTAGTGCACCTTGTAGTTATGCCCTCTAAAACCCATATTGGTGCCAATATAGCGGCAAATGTCACTGCTCTGTTGAAAAAAATAGGGTCCAGATGGAAGCAAACTCAACAAATGCCAACAGAGAAAGGGCAATCCGTATTTATTTATTGCGCAGTCATCAAAATTTAACTAAATTATAACATTTTTCTTTCCTTTTCTTTTTCCTATTTTTTTTTTTCTGTCGGTGCTTTTCGTCCTGTTTGTCCCCTCTTCCTTGTCATGTTTCGTTTTTTCGTTCGTGATTGTTTTTGTCATATGGTTAAGTCTTTAGTACTTGTCTTGCTTCACCCTGCGCTGATGTTATTTGACTTACTTGATATCGTAGCTGAGCGGTGAGAGAGAGCTCAGCCTGGCTGCTGGAGGTTTGCGGATCTGGTCGAACCCCTGTTCGGATAGCTCACAGCATACAGCCTGGCTGCTTCTACAGAATTGCCGTCGGCCCAACCGTACATGTAATGCATGTCAGCTAGCTCTTGGTTGGTGAAGTTAACTGCCATACTCTAGTAAAGAAATTAATCGGAAGTTTTATCCTTTTCCTCTAAACCAAAAAAAAAATAAGTGGGAGAAGACTAATCTTTCCAGAAGTAAAGAAATTAATGAGAAGTTTTACGTTTTTCTACCAAACCAAGTTTGACTTTTTTTTCCATCATGGCTGTGTGGCATGTGCAACACCGCTTTCAGTGTGCATGAGGCACGAAAGGTTCCTTCTGGGGGAGCGGTCCAAGCCGCTGATGAGCAATAAATAACTTTGTAAGGAACGGTTCGTTCCTAAGCGTGTCTTCACCGTCACGTGTGGTTTCATTTTTTAAGCATGTGGTGCGCTGCCCCTGGAAGTTGGCTGACTATGCCTGTGTCACCCTGGGGAACAGGCCGTTATCTCGGAAACGAGTCATTTCCGGCGTATGTCTTGTAGGGTCTTTTTTTTTTTGATAGATGTGATCAGTTCTACCTCCCTGTCGATTTACGACCATTACTTCTGTTTCAACAGTCCACTGAACACCACCATATTCTAGTTAGCAACTCAAAAGTGGACGTGAGTTGTGCCTTGAAGCAAACACGATTTTCCGTTAATTAAGAAATAGTTTTATATTTGGTAAAAGAATTTCCCAAATATGCAGAAAGGGAAAAATTATACATCTTCCTCCAGGTCAACTTTAAAAAAAAAGTTCCTAACTAGGGCAGCCTCCCCTTCCCCCCTCCTACATGGCCGGTTTTAAAGAGGATTGTTGTGATTTCCCGTTTGCATAAAAAAACCGTGATATTATGCCAATTTTGTTGACAGTCCTTACAAACTGAAGACCACCGTTACCACTCGTCCATCTCCCAAGCATTACAGATTACAACTATGGACTGCAATAGAATAAAGATTATCGAGATTCTCACTGCGGATTTCAATCGAATAAGGATTATCGAGAGTCTCACTGCGGATTTCAATCGAATAAGGATTATCGAGATTCTCACTGCGGATTTCAATTGAATAAGGATTATCGAGATTCTCACTGCGGATTTCAATCGAATAAGGATTATCGAGATTCTCACTGCGGAGTTCAATCGAATAAGGATTATCGAGATTCTCACTGCGGATTTCAATTGAATAAGGATTATCGAGGTTTTCACTGCGGATTTCAATCGAATAAGGATTATCGAGATTCCCACATTGGACAAACAAACAAACAATAAAAACCACGAGCTAAGTTATGTATAGATTTTTTAATTTTTAATTTCTAATTCCGTGTCGTCACTTGGTGTCACGTCATTCCAAGATGGCGGCGTGAAATTTAAACTTTTAACTTCCGCTCCTGTTTAGGGGATATTACTGTAAATTGTTAAGTAGCATGTTTTTCATTGCATTTTCGTTCCTTGTTACACAGTCTTTTATGTATTGCGTTCATTATTTAAGGTGACCAAGACCACAAAGGAAATTATTGGCCGAAAATTAAATGCGTGTGTATATATATAATCTTGTGGGCTCGATGTCCTGTCAGGCGTCGTCTCATTTGAATTGCTAGTAAAGTCGCCATATTGTCAGGCAATCGACGATGACAGCATGTGAGAACCACTCCATGATGGCGTTCAGTCGGTGTTGTGAACGAATGGTTTGGCATCAGCTATTTTCTCTTGATGAAGACGATAGGGGCGGAGGTCATTAATAAACCTCCAAGAGGGATGCTAATAGCTTCCCTTGGAGCATCTTGGTGCACCTTGCCCCTTCCAGTTGGGAAGTCAAGTGCAATTAAAAGCAGCTCCCGTGAAAAGACGCTTTACTTAACGGCCTGCGGTGCGATTCTTGATACGATCAATTTTCATACCAGGAACGACGCTCGCTCGAGGCGCATTAGAAGCATTCTTTGGTTTCGTTGCTACGGTGATCCATCGTTCATTTAAAAATCCCCTTCCCCAATTCTCCGAATGAACTCCTTAACTTTTCCTGAATGGATTCGTCCTTGCAAGGGGACTTGCTTGTATTCTATGAGAGTTTGCAAAATCAGAGCCTTTCGAACCGTTATTTTGTATTGAGTTCAAGAAGACTAACTTTAGAAATTAAACTGGCTTGCCTGTTATCCTAGACTAGCTGAAGCCCGTGGGTGATGTTGATCTCACGGTTTGCAATACTGGTTAGATACGGTATCTCATGTGTATATACCCATGTTTAACCGAATTAAGCTTCTTAAAATGTTTGCGCACACTGGCTAATAAACGCAGATTTTCGTTCGCTTCACTCACTCTACCAGCGCATCCTGTGACTCAAATCGCCCACCCATTGCTAATACTCTCCCTCCCCATTTCTATGATCACTTCTATAATATTCTCCCATGTTCATGTTCGCCGTGGAAATATCAGCCATCATTTGTCTCAAATCCCGCCCCCTCCCTCCTTTTCTAGTGATCACTTCTACATCATTCTTCCATGTTCATGTTCCTTGCTGGCAGAAATAAATGAGGCTCAAGGCGGTAACGAAGCGACCCCTTCGAGAAGCATGCTGTCCTGAAAACCTCCCCGCAATGCTTTCCTCTTACCAGAAGCACGGTATTGTTGGTTCTTAAAGGACAACTACATCCATTTTGACATGCATGTTTGACTTTTGGATCACTTACACAATAACTAAACACAAGAATTGCGGTGAGAATACGTTACGTACGTCAGATATAACAATTTAATTACTGCATCACCAAAACACGACACGGTGGTCGCCATTGTTTTGCTGGAACGCGCAGAAATTAATGCC
>JAHWFP010022545.1:36561-47092 GCA_023313725.1 Lithobius niger | reverse complement strand
AAGCGTCTGACGGCCTTAGCTGGCCACTACACTGCCGGCCAGCTAAGGCCGTCAGACGCTTGAACTCCTCACAGTCAATACAGCTATCTCAATCGGCTGCGAGTCGAAATCGAAAAGTGACATCTGTCGACATTAATTTCTGAGAGTTCCAGCAAAACAATGGCGATCTTCGTGTCGTGTTTTGGTGATGCAGTAATTAAATTGTTATATCGGACATAAGTAACGTATTCTTACCGCAATTCTTGTGTTTATAGTTATTGTGTAAGTGATCCAAAAGTCAAACATGCATGTCAAAGTGGATGTAATTGCCCTTTAACTTTTAAAAGTGGTACTTAAAAGTAGTTGTCTTGATTTATACGATCTTATTATGTAGATGAGAGTTGGGCCCCTTTCCACTCTTAGATTGAGCAAGGTTTAGCATTATTCTTTGGGTTTCCTTCATAGCAGTGTCCACTACCTTGCAACGACGGATCGAACGATTAAAACTGCCGCCTATTATTCTCATTGCGGAGGGAAGCCCAAAAGACCAGCCGGCGACCCTTTTACGAAAAAGACCCTTTTACGAAAAAGACCCTTTTACGAAAAATAACGACAGGTAGACGACTGACTATGTGTCGTTCCCTCTGTCCTAGGAAGCAGCTATTTTCACCCAATTTCTTAACCTGCATGTTCACGAACCTTTGATAATCACGAAGATAAAACAGAAATATACTATTTTGTTAATAAAACGTTGTGCAAAAACAGTACAGAAGCGATCGCGTTGTTTCAAAATGTGTGAAATTGGCAGTAATAGTGGGTTTTTTTTCCTACCATTTGTAATTATGTTTTGCATTCTTCGCACTAAAAAACCTTAACGATGGTATAATACAGCAAATGGCTTCGTGTTGTTATAATCATGTAATACAATGTTGGTTCAAAATACCAAATGATAAGTGTTTTCAGAAACGGGAGGGCAGAAATACCACTTACTCCGGTCCGATCTTTAAAATGGTAGAAATAAAAAATAAATAAAAAAGAATTTTCATTTGCTCTAAATTTTCCTCAACCACAAATCATGGGAGGCAGAAGTCTGGTCTCTTAAGGAAGTGCCTCAGGTCCACCTCCTCAAGTGCCCACTAACTGAGTTGGTACCACGGATTCCGGTAGAGAGTTCCAAAGCTCTATTACCGTCATTGCAAAGAAATAATCTGCCAATCTCCAACCTGGGAGGCGGTTTGGTCAGCTTGAAACAGTGACAACAACTGCAAGTTAATGAGCGGGATGTCAAGTAGAAGAAAACCTCGAACCATTTTAATAAAAGTCAGGGTTAAATCTGCCTTGACGACGGAGGTAGCTGGAGGCAATCAAGTCGGACCATCGTAAGGAAGGTGTGAAAGGCCCGATAGGGTTTTGAAAAATCTCCGCTGGACAGACTCCACGCTGTCAGTGTGGTGAAGGAGGTAAGTGGACCAACCCTGACAAGCATACTCAAGAAAATGGGCGTACATACGCCTTGAATGCCCAAACCTTAATCTTTATGTAGTTCATGTAGTGTTCGAAGACACTAGCCATAAAGATTCAGTTTCCTTACCAGAGCTACTAAAAACGGCTTAGTCATATCTCATGGGAAAACGTGAATATGTCCGAAAATATTTTCGATAAAAATTTCATCTTCAAATTCATGGATTTCATCCACTTGTCACGAAAGCCCAAGAACATTAGGAGACAAAGACAAAGACACAAAGACACACAAACGCATAAGCAAACACACACAAATTCCAGTTTCAGTAGAGTATTCGACCTCTATCGTTTCGCCCGTTCGGCCGATTAGTTGCATGGTTGTGTGTTTAAATGCACAAATGAAGCACTCACAGTGGCGTGCAGAGGGGGGAGGAGGGGGGGGGGAATTGCCCATGCACTTTTGGGGAAAAAACGCTCTTTTTTTGGCCTTTGCAAAGAAAAAAGTGCCATATTTTGCTTTCCTGTACTGAAAAATGCTGGTCACAGCGAGGAGAAAGGGCCTAGAGTCCTAAAAAGGGCAAAAAGAAAGCTAGGAAGCCCAAGTAAGATGCCAAAAATGGTAAAAAAAAAAAAAATTGAGTGACAAGACCACCACCACCAAAAAAAAAAAGTCCCCAAAAAAATAATAAAACCTCAACGTGCTCTTTCACTGCAAGTTGCCCTGCCCTCTCGGATGTTTTTGCACGCTGCTGGAAGCACTAAAGACAGTTAAAGCAGAATTCAATGCGTAAATACTGAAGCATATATGACTTGTCTCGTCGTGAGGCTCAAAACAGGTAGCCGCCCCTCTTCCCCTCCCACTACCCAACCCACCACCACCAAGAGGCTTCATTTGTTTGTGTACTTCGAACATGTAGGCTTATTCTTCATTTGTTTTAGTTTCAAACTTTTTTTCGCCCAGCGTTCAAAACTAAATAGTAAAATTTTCCATTTAGTAAACTTGCAGTATGTGCAACGTCGGAAGGATCGATTGAAATTATAAAATAAATAAACCCTAACGTGTGAAATTAAGTGGTTCAAGTTAGTTGCACGAGCGAGATCAATGGCTCCCTTATGAAAAATTGTCATGATATGCAATGAAAAAAAAAATCATGACTACTTAATGACTAATTGGGGCAATGACTTGTCATGATTTATTATGATTTGTCATGAATGGTAGTCATGATTTATCATGATCTGCAATCACGATTTGTCATGCTGTTCATGATGGTGCTTATTCATGATGATAAATCATGAGAGTGGATCATGAGAAATCATGATAACAGATCATGATAAATCATAAAAAATCATGTCAAGTCATCTCCCCAATTAGTCATGGAATAGTCATGATTTTGTTTCATTGCATATCATGACAATTTTTCATAATTTTTCAGCTGCCCGCGTCTGCGAGCATTTCTTGTAAGAACTTGTATTAATTCTGGCATTTGTTGTTGGTAACGATTCTTGCTGTCTTTTTGCTAATACGGATGCTGTAAATGCGGAATTAGAGACGACACACCTGTAATAACCGTTACCAATCGTTGAAACTAGTACTAGTCTTGCCTGCTGTCAGCTTATGTTTGGTGTACGACCAAAGCATCCTACAGTAAAGGCTGTCTGCCCAAGCGCAAAAAAAAAAAAAAGGGTGACTAAAAGCAACCATACGAATGGAAGGGAAGCACGTTGCTAGGTGCTGCCATCTCAACGCCAAGCAACGGATTTATCAAACTAACCGACATAGTATCCAAAGTCTGCCAATGAGGGCGGCACTTGGCAACTTGCCTCACCGCTATTTGTGTCGCGTTCAACCGAGCAAAGCGGAAGTCAACGCACGTACGGCCTTTACTGTTGGAGGCTTTGGTACGACTTGCCCGTTTGTACAATACTTAAAGTAGGTTGTCAAACATGCGGCCGTTCAACAGTCAATTGTGGCGGTCAGTGCGGCCCATTAATCTTGCAGAGTTAAAAATCACTTGAACGCAACATATCCTTTAGAAAAAAAAAATTGTAAAAAATAAAAAAATAGTAAAAACTGAAGCAATTATTAATAACGTAAAATGATTTTATATTTTTAATGTGTGGAACAAATAATTTGGGTTAATTAATAATTGACTGATGCATTCTTGACAAGCGCCCGAGTGTACTTATACGTAAACCTGGCAACACGTTGCCCAGTTCCGACACTTTGAGGCTGTTGGTCTAGCTGTCGAAGCGCCACCAAAACGAGAAAACAAATATCCACCGGTAATAAAGAAGAATAATAGGTGGGCGGAGGGGTAAAGCACTGTAAAGACAGGTAAAGCGACGGGCAACACAAAGCCAACACTTAACGGTGGACCTTGCCATTACCTGAGCTGCTACGCGCTCGTTCAGTAAATACCAGAACCATTGGTCGAACGGCAACAGCTATGCATGGATGGAGCCCACCTGTTAAACCAGTAAGTTGGTGTTTGGGGGTTCAGCCGGGAAGCTGAACTCTGGGGCTAAATAGGGTGCTAAACAGCGTAATATTTACACACTTGTTGTCGATACGCAATATATGGTACTTTGTGCATAGTCCCCTTTAAAGTGTGCGCGGCGTATCTTGAGTCCTGCACTTATTTTGTGATCGGCTACGTCTTCCTGGAGGGGGCGGCTTTAGCCGACGGCCGCCATTGTTTTTGTTACTACTTTGGATATCAACAAGGCACTCTGCGAACAAACACGTACAATCGATTATTTGTGTTCATTCTGGGGCGAACTCAAGATGGGCCACGGACACTGTAGCTATGTAGCAAGGAATGAATTAGAATTAGGATTTTACTCGAAACTAATCGTCCATTCCCTGAGTACTTACAATGTACCTTTCATTCTCTGGGTCCTACCGAAGCAGGTTTTACTGCCAATGCACGATTTTCAACCACACATGCATTTGCAGAAACGATTATTACCATGATAAATAAATTTTGATGCAAACCTATTTGGCTTAACTTTCTGTTTATTTCTGATTATTACCATGTTTGCTCACATATCGGCACGAACAACTCTTTTCACGCATGACATTTAATTAGTTTGCACAGCGACCATGCTTACTGACCATGCCAAATGTCATATCTGAGGAAGTCAGTATCGACGCAAAACGTACACTCAAACGTGGAAGCACTCGTAACATATAAAAGGTGTCAAGTCTCTGGCCAAAGGAGAGATTTTTTAGTGAGAAGTAAAATCAACCTTTTTTCTCTTCGTCTGTAATTCCATTATTTCAGTAGTAGCCAGCTGTCCTGTGCCCTCACGATCGAAGAAATTTTTTTGGAGGAAGCTGGGGGGGGGGGGGGGGGGGGGAGTTTCCTCATTGGCTTATGGGGGATAGACGTCCCCGTGCAGTGAGTTTATAGTATCTGCTCAATAAATTCGGTAGTACATAAACCATTAAATAAATTACGAATAAAAAACATAGGTAAAGAACAAAGTGCAACAGTCATTTTAAGCATTCCCAGTACACTATCGTCACGTCTTGCTATTTCCAAAATTTGTCCATTCCCGCGCAAAGAACTGTTTTTCGTTGTTATCAAACGATGGTAGAAAAGAGTATTGAAAATCGAGAATTGAAAATTCAACATGGCGCCCATTTCGCCTATTAAGTTTACAATCATAGAATGCTGGCGTCCGCCATCTTGTACTGCAATTGGAATTGCTTTCGTGTTGTCGTAAATCGAGGTCGTCATGTCACGTGCGTCATACTAACGAGGGTAGGATATACGTAAGCGTAACCCCATCAAAAATGAACCATGGTGAACCATGGTGTTAAATCATGGTTAAACCCATGGTAAAGCCTCATTCAAAACCATGGTCACTAGTTACCGTGGTAACAGAAAACTTTAAGCGTGGTTCAGTTTTTGGATAACAATGCTTGGTTCCAATTACCCTTGTTTTAACAATGGCGACCCATGATCGTAAATGGTGGATTTTACCTAGGAAAAATATTTGCCTGACAGTTTGGCAATTTTTGTCAACTCACATGCTGTGTTAAAGGCGAGAAGCAACTATTTAGTATTATTAGCTTAATAAAACAAGGCCGAAAACCAAATTAGCGACAAAATAATGAGTAATGAGCGAAAACTTGCGTCGCGAGTAGCTGAGTAAACGCGAATTGCACCCGTTTTACAACGCAAATATCTTACAACTGAGACATCGTTCTCATTATTTCGTTTATTTACGCTCTTTTCACATCACCTTCTGTTTTAGGCCATGTGCAACAACGTAAAAGCTGTCTCAACAAACACAGGCAATAACCACGGCCACAACATATTTTTACGAGTGCACCCAAAGCCTCCTAATTAAATTTAGGCCCAAAGATTGGGGTCGCGGTTGAGGGAAGGGGGGGGGGGGGGTAGGAAGAAAAAGGAATGTGGGTAGGTTTTTACGGTTTTTCTATATCCCTGAAGCTGACTTTAACGTTATCCTCTCCATCAAGGCCTGGAGTTCAAAGTAAACAAATTAAAAGTTAACAAACGCCAGATGCCCAATTAATGGTATTTAGAAACCGGGCAGAAGTCGCTTTTGTTAAGTTTTTATGGCTTTTAATCACTGCCGCAACCAGTAGTAAGATATTGCATCGGTTCGCGAAAGCCCTGCCACTGAAATCCAATTACGGTAAACAATCATTACTCCCCAGAACTATCATTATGCAAGAGCTTAATTGCATGGAACCTGGGTTTGCAATTAACGAGTAATAAAAAATGAAAACAAAAAGAAAAAAAAAAAACGAAACAAACAAAATCTAACTCACTTGTTTACTTGAAGCAATTTATTAAGACGGTCACGTTCATTATAAAATATATTTTTTGGGGGAAGGAAAAACAGTTCTACGAGTAACTAACTTGGCGCATCCAACACAACCCATTTTTTTGTTTTGTTTGGTATTGTTTCTCCTGACTTACCCATAAACGTAAAATAAGTGCACCTGTTATGGAATATGGAGTGAGTCTCCAGGTCACTCTAAGGTTGCTAAGGAAGTAGACGATTAGTTTCAAGACAAGGCTCAATTCCAATTTACTTCTTACTGTACAGCTACGGGACTGCACACAATTAATAGCATTACATATTAGGCATCAGCCAGAATTTACCCTCCTGACTGACCCCGTAGGCTCAAGAGGTTTTGACCGTTCAGTCTGACCCTAAACACCAACTAGTGAATGGCCGGGCTCGGGCCGTTATATAGCAGTCCGAGTCCTAGCCTTGAAACCAGAGGATTACGGCTAAACCGGTGCGATTCGGTTCTAACTGGGTCGAACAATAGGACACTCTCGCACCCGACTGTTGGGGGCTGTGCCAACTCACACCCGTGTGTACGCGGTGGTTAGCAGCATGCGCACAACAGCTCTGTTAACGGCAAGGTGCACTAACGAGCGCTGACTTCGTATATAGATTGCGCGTTGCCGTCGATGTAGGCCAGTTACAACTTATGGTTACTATTGTCGTGTGGGTCAGTGGTCATGGTTCGGGCTAAATGCTAGACCCCTTTTTTGCCTTACACCGATTTCGCATTGGTAAATTCAAGCGGCCAGGCCGGGCCAGTGGTTAATTCCAGGGCTCACTGATCACGATTTACAGCACCGCCACGAGTCGGTTTGTGGTACTTGACATATTTTACTTTCTGCCGCTGCACTGCAGCACCATTCATAAACCATTCTGATTCAAGCGGCGCCGACCGGCTACGTCCCTAATTTGATTTCGCATTGGTAAATAAAGCGGTTTTGGCCGCGCCAGGCACAGCCAGGCTCACACCATTGGTGTAAGCCGGGCCGGCTCTCGAAATACCGCATTAGTTAATAAAACGGTGCCCAGCCATCCTTGGCACGGCCAGGGCCACTTGAATTTACCAATGCGAAATCGGTATTAGTGACCTGAAACCCACTGACACGGAATGACCAGTTGACCTGGGAACGAGGTGATCCACCAACCGCTAATGATCCATTTACCCGGTCTGGCCCAACCCCATTAAACGAAAAAATGCAATTTAGCGCAAAAATCAAGAAGGTAAAAGCAGTGATTTATTTGTTTTATAGCGTTCATTTATGATGTGTATAAATATTTTATTACACTTTTGTTCTTATGTGTGTACACTTATGTCTTACACTTAGTCTACAGGGCCCACCAAAAGGCCTGCAGTTTTGAGATTACACATTCGTCCTACAGAACCAACTCTTGTCAATAGGATGCGGGACGCTTCATGAGCTTGCAAAAGGGGTAGCGTGTTCCCCCGTGCTCCCCTACATATAAATTCTATTTCCGTTCCTTTTAGAAACATGCCTATGCTAGTTCCAAATAGGGAAACACGCGAAACCATGGCGATTGGCAGAAACAACAAGTAAATCGGATAAACTGTGTGCGTTTTACACCATACTCAATTTATATTCCATGCCCCAGATGTAGAATTTCCTGCAGGCTGGTTAGAAATGCTGTTAAGTTCTCATTTGTTGTGAAACTAGATCCCAGTAAAATGGGGCAAACAGCAAACCCATTGGATCTGCGCTCATGGAAGGGGATCGTTGTAAAATTAAACCAATCTGCTGGAGAACCGTTAAGTTTATGCCTTTCTTTGACATAAAGTATATCAGTAGACGAAATGTAAAGGTTGCAACAAAAAACGCAAGTTAAAATGTAGGCGAGAGCAGGTAAATTGTCAAAACCTGACATAAGCTTATAATGTAAATGCCATCCATGTCTTCCTTGCAATATGCATGCGTAGTAGCATTCTGCGTCTTTACCTGCAATTGTTTGCTTTGTGATATTGTTTAGGTGAATTGTTGGCGAAAGCCCTCAGACCTTTTTTCGACATTTGTGGGACATCACTTTGTTGACATGCCATGTCATCCCTTCCATCCATCCATCCATCCACGAAGTACGTTCGTACAGGCGTACCTGTCTGGTAATGATAAACATGTTCGAAATGACCGCCTTTTCCGAAAAACAGTCTTCAAGTCGTCTCCTAGTACTTGCTAGCACTGGCTAGCATTCCTTCATCGACACTAGCACAAGCATCACGGATGCGTAACTGCAAATCACCGATATTTAAAGGTGGAGTGCACAATCTGTTTTTTTTTCCTTTCACGCGTTACCGTGATGGTTTTTTTTTCTCCTTCTCGTAGAAAGTTGGATGCTTCATGGGTACGATAAATCCATGTTGCCGAATCGTGTTTGGTTGTGTCCCCACTTCTAGTTTTTCACCTTGACGTATGGCTCGCATGTGTTTTCTGCTGTGTCTCAATAGCCCTTGGTGTTATGATGTGCTAAGAATTAAATTTTTTTTTATCTAATCTTTTGTGAAAATGTTGCAGTTTTGATTATGTACTATGCTTTTTTTTTCGCGCTTTACGCAAATTGGTTGTGTCACTATTTACGGGTTGCGGAAACGAGACGGGCCGAAAGTCTCCTTCGTCCGGTTGTGGGAGGAAAAAGTACTTCGATGGATTGGCAGGGCCCCCCAACGGGGGGTGGAGGGAGGGGTTTCAGGTGGCCCGGCTTTACCCAGGCCCGGTCACTCAAGGGGCCCCGCACGGCCTATTTTTTTTTTTTTTGCAATTGTGAGTTTTGATGACTGTGACTAACGTACTCGATTTGTGCGTATTGTGAATTTTTTTTATATATTCTCAACAAACAACAGCTCCAATTCAACGGCAACGAGCACGGCGCAGGAGCACTCTAGTGCAAGCCTGTAAGCTTCTTAGGCAGCGAATCCTTCAAGCGTAAGCAGCTCAGAATAATTAATGAACCAACCTGTTAAATACAATTGTGGCTGACGAATATGCTGTGTTCTCCGCATTCCGTCACCGTGCTTGTATAGTGTGCCGAAGTTGAGTCGTACTAATATGAATAATACCTTTCGTTTGCCTTAACTTAGAATGTGGAATGAATTTTGCTTAAAGAATTGCGATATTGTGTTAGTATTTTCATTCGTTTTGTCATCAAAAACGGAACGTTAATTAAACCCAGAGAAATAAATGAGGAATTTGAAATTTAATCTATGAATCTGGCTGAAAAAGTTATGCCGTGCTTTTTGCCTAAGGGGGAAAAACAACTTATAATGTTCTCCAAATAAAATAATTCTGTATGATTTGATGAAGTGGTGATTATGCTATATACGCAGCTATTAATTCCTGTTTTTTTTTTTTCATCGCTCTGCGTTCCCGAGCCCCATAGTGATTTGCAAACCCTGTGGGAATTTAATTAGCGGCCGGTGTAATTTTGTCCTCGACTGTGAATCAATTCTATACCTCTGGCCGTAAGCCGTTGCTGGAGTTTCTGATACAAAGCCAGTTTTGAAAAGCTCTAGTTCTTTCACAACTAGTTCATCCCTAATCTTGTTTTATTTATGTTGAAATCACAAATGGGTTTGTTGAAGTGAAGACGATACCATCTACCACGTTTGCGCCATTTTTAGTCTTCTGTACGGCCGAAACGTCTGGTAAGATTATAGCAACGACTTTGTCTGTCCGTCCGTCGCCTTTTTCCATCTCTGGAACGGTACCAGATATAGACAAACGGTTTTCACCGTTAGATTCAGCGTCCAAAAATTATCGAAAAATGCGTGGCAAAATAAACCGTCGCTCCTTCCTTATAGCTACTATAGGCTTTCACGCGTTACTCAATGAAATAATAACATTTAATCGTCGCATTTAAACACTACTGGAATACACGCAACCAAACAAAAAAACAAAAGATTTCGTGAATGACATATAATTTAAAATGGTCTCGACATCGTGTTGCATGGATGAATAGGCCTACTCTCGAACCCAATTTTCCGTTAGCTGGTACGTACGAAATTAAAACGGCAGGTAAAAACGAGGCCTAAAAGCTGACAAAGTCAATTACGCCTAAAACCTAAAACCATAGCTAAAAGCTGACAAAGACAATTACGCCCAAAATCTAAAACCATGGCTAAAAGCTGACAAAGACAATTACGCCTAAAATCGAAAACCAGAGCTAAAAGCTGACAAAGACAATTACGCCTAAAATCTAAAACCAGGGCTAAAAGCTGACAAAGTCAATTACGCCTAAATTCTAAAACCAG
>JAHWFP010022545.1:11806-35032 GCA_023313725.1 Lithobius niger | reverse complement strand
TACATGTCTTTTTCTAATATCTGTTCCTTTAGGGCTTTAAGTTTTTTTAGGCTTACATCCGTTTTTTATACGCTTGAGCGTTTTTTAATGCTAATATCCCTTATTTTTTTTTCTTGTTTCAGCAAGAATAACACACTGTAATCGCCTAAAAAAAACTGTTATAAGAGAGTCTTTTCCATGGCTGATTCGTTTTATACTGCTAAGAGTGACTTTTGCACCCAATTTCATGTTTTTAGCTTGATCTATAAGAATTTGTTGCCCAAACCCCTGGAAGGCATCACGAGGAGGTTCTGGGGCGGGAGGGGGGGGTACTGATGGCACTTTGGGTATTTCATTGGGGTCCATGGTTGGTTCGATTTTTACTGTTAAGAAAGACTTGTGTACCAAATTTATGTTTTCTGCAAAATTTCTGCAAAAATTTGTTACTCCACTTAATGATTTCTGCCCAGTGCTCTACAATAATAATTGGTCTGCCGATGCGAATACTACAGTAACGTCAAAATCGTGTTCAAAAGGCCCTAATCGGTGTTAATACCTACATTTTGAGCTGTACAAATTGAAAATTGGTTCATTGGTTTGATCTCTAGGTGAGAGCAAAAGTTCTAAACCATTTGGCTTTCCATGCCAAGAATAATGTAGTTACATTAAAATAGCATGCGAAAGGCCCTCGGCCTTGTCCATACCTACGTTTTAAGCTATAGAACTTGAAAATCGGTTCTGTGGTTCGATCTCCAGGCGAGGACAAAGAGTCCCAACAGCAACATTAATGATTTCTGCCCAGTGCTCTGCAATAATAATTGCTCTGCCGACGAGAATACTGCAGTCACATCAAAATCGGGTTCAAAAGGCCCTGGTCGGTGTTAATACCTACATTTTAATCTACACAAATTGAAAAACGGTTCATTGGTTCGATCTCTAGGTGGGAGCAAAAGATTTAGCCCATTTGGCTTTCCGTATCAAGAATATTGTAGTTACGTTAAAATAACATGCGAAAGGCTCTCGGCCTTGTCCATACCTACGTTTTAAGGTATACAACTTGAAAATCGGTTCAATGGTTCGATCTCCAGGTGAGGACAAAGAGTCCCAACAGCAACATTAATGATTTCTGCCCAGTGCTCTGCTATTATAATTGCTCTGCCGACGAGTATACTTTAGTTACATCAAAATCGGGTTCAAAAGGCTCTGGTCGGTGTTAATATCTACATTTTAAGCTATACAAATTGAAAATCGGTTCATTGGTTCGATCTCTAGGTGAGAGCAAAAGTTTTAGCCCATTTGGCTTTCAGTGTCAATATTGTAGTTACGTTAAAATAGTCTGCGAAAGGCCCTAGGCCTTGTCCAGACCTACGTTTTAAGCTATAGAACTTGAAAATCGGTTCAGTGGTTCGGTTTCCAGGTGAGGGCAAGGAGTCCCAACAACAACAACAACAACAACAACAACAACAACAAGAAATGGCCATGCTGTGGACGCCGAACGGTTTGATTGTTGTTATTAAAATTTGTAATGTGGTGAAATAGTTACGACACGACCCCAAATACCGAATTTCGTTGGTCTATGTCAATTTTGGGCGAGACTATAGGAGTTCAAAGTTTGACGTTTAACATGGAAGTTCATGCTGAGGCTTACATAAGGACCGCTACCGCGGTCCTTGATACTTCCACGAAGTGGATAAAAACGACGTCACGCGGTGCAGTTTTTGACATGCTGTGCGCTCGAATCACGGCATCATGGTTGTGTGCGCTCGAACATACGAAATCTACTTGTACACTAGTAACACGTGCGCTCATACCACGGAACCTTCTTACGAAAGATCTCCCCCTCCAACAATTCCCCCCTCCCCCCCCCCAAAAAAAACTACCTTTTGTATTCATTTCAAACAATAAAACAATAAAAACAATTTTTAAAGTGGAGCCAACATTACGGCTCATTTCAGTTTTTTTATAATTAAAAAAAAATTGTTGACTATTTTTCACTACATAACTTCTCATTGCTTTATCCTATAGGTTTGGCTCTTTCACGGATAGAAGGATCTTATCGAAACCATTTTAATGGTATATTGGAATGTCAAAGGCAGTCAGTAATTGATTAAATGGCAGATTTTATAATAATAATATAATAAACAGTCTGGTGCTGGCACAACAGGTCTCGCAAGGATCGCTGACTACCAGCCTAAAAGTACAAATAAGATGCGGGAAAGAAATTAGAAAGGAATACGTGGCAAGGTGAAAACTAATGAGAGATAATACAAACGCAATTTTAAAAGCATGTGTGTAGGTAAAAGAAAAGTTCAAAAATTGCATGACTAGTGGATAGGTAGGATAGAATTTTAACTGCCTTACCACCTAGGTTAGACAGCTGCCTAGGAATCGTTCCCCATGGTATCGCCAGGTCAAAGGAAAAGAAGGAGAATGGTAGATGGCATTTAATGATACGTGAAAAAAATAAAAAGGTAATGAAACGGTGGCAAGTTGAAAACTAACGTGAGGTAATAAATTTGAAGAGCATGCTTGGGAGATTCTGGGTTGTGGGGATTGTAAATACCTGTGGGGATTTTTGAGTTGTGGGGATTGTGTAGCTGCTGGGATTTTGAGCTATGGGGATTGCGTGGCTGTATGAGGTTTTGAGTTGTGGAGATTGTGTTCCGGTGGGGATATTGGCGTGGAAATATTGAGTCGGGGGCATTTTGATTGTCGGAATTATGAACGGCTCCGGCTAATATTACTTATTAGCTAATTGGCTTTTTAGTAATCTGTAAGTACGTTAGAAGGTAGGCCAAGTATCTTTACGTATTGAAAGGTAGGACAATGCCTAAATGCCTCTCTTTCCATGTTGGAAACTCGAATGACTACCGCTGCTACTTTCTTGAAAATGCTGTCCTACGATCACTTGATGAAGTAAAGGGCCTTGGCATTTGGTTTACATCAAATCATCTGAAGCCATCCCTTCATAGCCAAAAGATCTGTGCAATGGCATTTAAACGTTTGGCTGTTGTCAACAGATGCTTTATTTCTGGAAATCTAAAAACAAAAATTTGGGCATTCAAAGTCTTCGTTCGTCCCATTTTGAAATACGCATCGACCGTTTGGTCTCCTTATCTAGCGAAAGACATTGATCTGTTGGAGTCGGTCCAGCGTAAATTCACCAAAAGACTGCCAGGCTTACGGGACCTTTACCACGCGGAAAGGCTTTCTAGATGTGGATTGGAACTTCTAGAGCTACGTAGGATTAGGTCGGACTTGGTCCTAACATATAAAATTCTTCATGGTTTTACGTCGATCAATCTCCCGTTTTTTGATTTTGCACCTTCGGTACACTTCACTAGAGGCTGGCCATCCGTGGAAACTTGAAATACAGGAGTCTAAAACTAATTGTAGGAAGCATTTTTTTTCGCTTCGAGTCGTCAGGATTTGGAATGCTCTAAGCTCATAAATTGTGGGAAGAAACAGTGTACAGAGTTTCCGCGAGTCGCTCTGCGGAGAACTCCTACATTCGTTCCTGGTCAGACCGAATTAAATAGGAGTTTTTAGATTAGGCCCGGAGTAAGCGGCTCACCACCCTTCCGGCTCCTGACCACAATATGTGACGAATTTTATTTTATTATTATTATTATTATTATAATTATTACAAGTGTGCAACGTAATTTTTCCCTAGAGCGAGGATTGGTTCGAAAGTCATGCATGGAACCCCTGAAATTCCCTAGATGCAACTGGCTAAACCAGCAACTCCCTAGCCGTTTGTTTTGTTGTTTCCTCCAGTGTCAAACTCTCCTTATTCTGTCCGGCCGAAAGTCAGCGTTTGCTTCAAAAAGAATTCTCATAATTTGTATGGTGTGTTGATTGCTCAGTTGACAGCTAGGTATCAACCAGTTTATTGTTTATTTGAGGAGCTGTTGTTGCTGTTACAGCTAAGCTGTTCTTTACTTCTTCCCTAAACTCTTTTAACAGGTGACTGACCACGTTTGGCAGCACCCTATTTAATGTAATTATTTTGTGTTCTATATAGCGACTATAAACTTCTTGATGCGTAACAGTTCCATCGCCTACATATTTTCCATTCCCTTCGCGAATCGCTGGACCAGGAATATATTCCCAACAAGTGACAGTATGAGGTTCTTCCGAAACGACCCAGTGGAGTGCGAACCGGTACGCGGCCACATCGGCAGTGGACAATTAGGCACCGGACACTTAGGCACCCAAATTTAGGCACTGGACAAATAGCCACTCGGAGAAATAGCCACCCGGACATAAATTTTTTATGGGCACCCGGACAAATAGGCACCAAGTTTAAAATTTAAAATTTTAATTGGGATGGATTGTCCTCAAATGGAAGGGGGGGGGGGGGAGAACGAATTTTGCTATAAAATGTTCGTAGCGTTCAAAACTGCTAAAGATTGTTGCATCTTTACTACACTAGCATCTTTGATGTTACGTGTTAACCGCAGCGAGTGTGGCAGCGCGAGTGAGGCAGCGTAATTTGGAACAATAATTCACCACACAAAAATTCGGGAAACAATGCAAAAACTTTCCCAAATGGTCCCTGATTTAAAACAAACGATACATAATTTGAGGGCAATCCATCCCAATTAAAAAATAAAATTAAAAAACTTGGTACCTCTCTGTCCGAGTGCCTAAATGTCCGAGTGTCTATTTGTCCAGTGCCTAAATTCGAGTGCCTGTGTGTCCGGTGCCTAATTGTCCGGTGCCTATCTGTCCTACATCCGTGCGAACCATACACACGCTTTGAAGACAGTTTGGTACCGTCAATGCACAGAAACCTCAACAGAGCGTTCCAAAACTGTCTGATGAGAAAAACGACGTCACCTTTCAACGCGATTGATGGCTACAGAGTCAGTCGATGACCTTCAGGAATCACTCGATAAACTGTGCTTTGCGCATGCTCAGAATTCCGTAAAAATCAACCTCCTTTGCGGGCTGTTGCGACAGGGGGTGGCAACTGTACTAGAAACAATGCATTACAAACCTTCGCAATTTGCCTTCCATCCAACGCTTGGCCGACGTCTACAACGCAACATGGCGCCAGCCAACTTCCAGTTCTCGTCTGAATGAGATCTGATGAGATTCGCCAAAGGCCAATTCTACAATATATTTATTTATTTATTTTATTTACAAAATTATTGTTACCGCCAATAAAAAGCATAACAGCAATTTCAGATTAAAACACAATTTTGCGAATCTCATTCAGACAAGAAGAATATGGCGGCGCCTCTTAATGACCCCTTTCACGCCGGTCTCGTCCCTGCTCTCACCTGAATGACATTCGTGAAATTGTTGTTTTAGTTTGAAATTGCTGTCATGCTCTTTGTAAGAGGTTACCAAAATTTTGTAATTAAAATAAATAAATAAATACATTGTAGGATTACCATATTGCGGTTTATATACATCGTTCTAGAATACACATCTCATAATTCATCATTTCTGTCGTAATTCAGGTAAATATGTATTGAGCAGGTTACCAAAAAATGTGAAAACACTGTATATCTTAAAAATGATGCAAAAATCAATTTCTAAAATCAAACAGCTATTGGAGAATTAGTGGACATTTTTTTTCCTGTGCTAGGATAAATTTGCAAAGAGTATCACTGTAGCCAAGCGTGGTTTTCCCTACTCGTCGAACTAGTGCATCTCGAACATTGTGTACCACATTCCAATAATTATGGCGGCTGCCATCCCATAATCTCAAAGTGGAGGTTTCGAAGCTGGCTGCGCCTTAAGCCCACTGGAATCCGTGAATCTGCTAGTCCGGTAAATGCAGTTTACCATATATCGTCCTATAGGTTGCGATTAGTTAGCTCCCACAATCCCTCAGTCGCGTTCAAGAT
Source organism: Lithobius niger (assembly GCA_023313725.1). Lineage (NCBI taxonomy): Eukaryota > Metazoa > Arthropoda > Chilopoda > Lithobiomorpha > Lithobiidae > Lithobius > Lithobius niger. The sequence goes on along the minus strand of JAHWFP010022545.1, from coordinate 29,192 downwards.
GATGTCACTTCCGTCGAACGGACTTCTTTTGAACGAAAGGTGAAAAAAAAAAAGTTTACATACAGGAACATCTGCCACGTAATAAATGTGTACAAGCAAAGATTAAAGTAGTTCGTTGAACTCAACTCTCCTTTCGCCTTTGGAATACTCTATTATAGTTCTATCGAGTATGCTGGGTTTTGGCAGTACCAAACTGTGCGTAGCAGCGGACGTTTTTTTTTCCCATACGTTTGGTTTTTTGGAAGAAGCTGTGCGAGCCCCTGTTCTGATAGCGGGTGGAGAATATAAATCAATTCGTCATGTCTAAAGTCAGACTGGCGACGATTAGAAGATACAAGGGGCAGGGTAAGCTGCTAATAATAAAGCATGGAGAATGAATTTTGGAACTACAAAAAAAAAAACGATTCACCATAAGAAGTTGAAAAGTCAGATGAGTATGAAACAGCATTTATGGTATTAAAGGGGGTGAAGTAAAATACGATTCGATTCCCCTCCCATTTAACCACCGTATGTGGTAGCTATGATTGTTTTTATTTGGTTGCGCACAGCAAAAGCAATTCAAGCAGTTAGGCCCACATCGGCAGTGCACGTAAGAAGAATTTTGCAGTGAATTTACAAAATGGAATGACGTCATATAATAGGGTGCCTTAAGGGATAGTTCCGATGTTAAACAGAAATAATTATCACACATGACAATACAAGATAAACGCTTACTTAATGAAAAAAAGTTTATGGGATTATGTGGCAGTTACTGTGACAAAAAAAAGATATGGTTAAGTAGAGAATTAGCGGTAAAAAAGCTTTTAGCAAGATAGATGTATTTATAGCTCCAGGTTGTATATTTATTTCTAGTGACACGACAACTCCAAAGGGTTTATGGAGTTTCCTAAACTAAACGAATATTCTCAGCTTCCAGCAAAATAAGAAGTCTGGTTCTACACAGAAATATATGCGGTAAGGAAATTGACCGGAAGGGCTCGTTGATAAATATTTAATTTCAACACCTGTCTGATTATATCCAAAAAAGTTGTGTTTCTGCTTAGCCCATAAGCTATCAAACATTTAAGCAAGACCCCCCCTAAACCCTAAAAGTTCTTAATTTAGTAATATTTTTCGCTATGGCAAATATTTTGATACCGTTATTCTGAAATGTTCCCATGACGAGGACAGATTTTCGTGTTCCGAAAGTATTTACTACTAAACTCAGGAATTCGTTTAATCTTAATGTTCTTTTACGGTGAATGCTAGTTTCAAGGATGTGGGAGTGAACGGGTTAATCAATTTGGTTGATACGCATTTTTCGGCCTGCCGAATTGTTTTTTCTCACGCAATAAAAGACGGGAATTCGCAGTTAGGGATAGACAGATATTAAAATCGGTATCGGATTTACAGATATTATCGGCTATTTTTTGTGTATTTTTTGTGTATTGGATCTGTATCGGTATTTATTTACCGATATTTTAGCCGATACGCCCAACTTCCGTGCGCGAGGGCTACTCAGCCAAGCTTGAGAGAAACCTATCCTGCATAGCATCGCTTGTTTCCCATGAAATCATCTGCTCAGCCGCTTAGTGAATTCAACGCACGCGCATTGTCAGAATCAGGGTGACGTCTTGCAATTAGGCCTATCTGCAGTGTCTTATCGTTGAAGGTACACCTGCGGATTTGACACCACTGATTAAAAAAAAATTGAAATTTACGTTTTCTTGCATACAATTTAAGAAGATGGAATACGAGTTTGACTTTCTGACCCACCGATTTTTTTATAAATCGGTATCGGTGTATCGGTATCTGTATCGGTCGGTCGGTCGATCCCTATCGCAGTCGGCGAACCAATACGATTACACGACAATTTAATTCAACTCTACAACGCGCTAGAATAATTAACTTATAGGAAAACAAACAATACAAAGAGTCGAAAAACTTGAGAAGCCATTAGTTTCTTAGAATTTGTAGTTCTGAACGCGAAGGCAGCTTTATGAAAATAGCTGTCCTCGCGCGTCGGTTTTCCCAAGAAATCAAACTGTTTTACTTAAAAAAGTAAACTTTTACCAATTACTTAAAATGGACGAATTTACATTTTTTATATTGTGTAATTCTTCCACACGAAGTACGCCTACAGATTAAGCAAATTCGCAAGTTCACTAAGTTGTTGATTGTTTAACCAAAGCCGTACGAGGAAGCCGGGTGTGGGGGGGGGGGGGGGGGGAGGAGGAGCAGGGTGAGGACAGGTGAACCGATCTAAAGGTGACCCGCGAAACAATGATAAGAATACTAAGGAAAATTGGAAATAAGTCAACAGCGAAAAACATACACTAGAAATAACGTAGTTCAGTAAGCCAGTTATTTCTAGTGTATGTTTTTCGCTGTTGGCTTATTTCCAATTTTCCTTAGACATTATGTCTATTTATTTATGATAAGAATAATTAAATAAATTATGGTAGAACAATACGAATAAAACGGCGCACAATTGCATCAGAAATCCAAAGTCGAGATTTTGTCCAGCTTGCCTCGTTAAACAAACCGTTCATTTACAGGTAAACGGTTAAAAAAAATGAAACCAAAGGTTAAAGAGCAAATAAGTAGATTTACACTGATTAATAGGTTTTTTTTTTTTACTTTCGTATATGCAAAAAGATTGAAATGAAAATGCGTTGCGCGCACAATTTATAAAATAAAAAAAGAATTTGAGATTTACCAGTTGTAGGCCCGCCCCCCCCCCCCCCGCGCACACGGCGGCAAAGCTGCGCAGCCAGGTCGCTGCGGCCAATGAGAATGCTTACGGTATAAGTAGCAAGGCCAGCTGAGATAGTAGCTGCGTTCCACTCCAGGCCCGTCAGCTTGCTTCTGTTTAGTGACAGACACGCTAGGAGTCGTCCAGTATCGTACGGAATGAGAACCCAAAGCCTGAATTTCTATCTGGGCTAAGTGAATGCGTGAAAAGCCCTCAATATGCGCCACATGTCGCAATTTGATGGTTACCTTTACGTGTTTAAAGTTTAAAGCATACATTTTGTTCAGCTACCAATCCTCGTGCCGTACGGTACTGAACGACACCTAGTGTGCCTGTCACTAAACAGAAGCAAGCTGACGGGCCTGGAGTGCAACCCAGCTACTATCTCAGCTGGCCTTGATATGCAGCAACGCGCACTTGGCTGCCATGGCCAGACAGTCGCGGCGGCCACTGGGATCCCGAGCGGCATGCAGGCGACCACAGGGCGACCATACTTGATCCGTGTTCATTTTTCATGACGTGATCGAGAATTATCAAGGAAAAACGGACGTGGCCACGCGGCACGTCGCCGTGTTTTTTGGCTAGCAAGTGCACATGTATACAATAAAATGCGACGTTTCGGGATTTATCATCCCGTTGTCAAGAAAAAAAATATATTTTATAGCATAAGCTACAAGTCACAAGATACACTTAAATGGTTTCCCATTTTAAAGAAAAGCAAGCCAGAGCAGTAAAAGGTAAAGATAAAAAGTGAAGCCCAGTCAGCGCAAAAGCTGAACTGGGACGACATCTCCCTAACGAAGCAGGGAAGAAGTGTTTTTTGGCCGCGACGACCACTGGCCGCGCGACCTGGCTACCTAGTGCGCGGGTGGCATGAGGCCCGAAGCGCACATGCGTTTTTTCAACGTGCGTTGACGCTGCGTTGACGTTAGCAATCAATGCACACACGACCGTGAATTAACGCCAGTACGCATTCGGCCGCAACCCATTTTGCTAACCTCGTGTACAAAAAATTGTATTTTGAAACCAATGAAACGATATTGTTTTGTTCGCCTACCTCGTGTACAAAAAATATATTTTCAAACTATGCGACGATATTTGGCACATTCATATACTAATTTATGACGTACCAGGGGAATATTTTATACATCCTTTGCAGATTAACTAAAAAATTCGGATAAATTCTTTAATTACTTCCCAATGAGTCTTCAATCATTTTCGCAGCTACATTTCATATTTCAGGATAGTTCTTTACTCCCCCAATAAACACTTCCGTGTCTATTTCTTCGAAATTGGACGCCATTTTCGGTAACGGTTTTGCGATAAACGACGGATGTGTGCATCGCTCAAGTCACACAAGGTATACTGAGAGACGTAGGTGCGTTTGCGTTAACGTTGCGTTGACGAGGTGAAATGCATTGCAAAACGAACGCACGTACAATGTGCCGCAACGCAATGTCGACGGAGGAAATGTATACGCACTACCCATCAGATGTCACGCGAACCACACCGCAAATGCGGTAACGCACCGTCAACGCACGTTGAAAAAACGCAGCCAGTGTGTGCACCGGGCCTTAGTAGTTTTGACCATTAGCTGCTGCCAATAGACTGGTACTGTGCGGAACAACTCGTCAATTCCAATCCGGGGGGAGGCGGGGGGGGGGGGGGGGGTTAAAGGTAGTTTCATCATTTTTTTAATTGAAATGATTGAATGAAATGTAAGGCAAATAAAATAGAATGAAATCAACAGATGAAACCACCTCAACAAATTCCCCAACACTTGAATTTACAAAATACAAAGTCGCCTAGACCCAGACATAACAATGGCGCCTTTGTAAAAAGGTCGATCGTTCAGTTTTACTCAATAAAAAATATCGTCGTTTGCAAGTGAAATTTTTTTGCTGGGCTGTGGGCACCCCTGGATACCGTTGTTATAGCAAAGTGTGTTAAGCTAACTGGAGTTAACTAGACAACTCGTGTATTGCTTCGATTCCATATTTTTCGTTATTTTTTCATTAATTTTTTTTCTCTTTAGGGAAAAACGTAAAACTATGCATGTTGAATCAGTTAACACACTTTGATGACGATGTCATCTACTTACAAGAAATGACCCTCAAATGTCTGACTCTAAATTTTGTTTTTATTGCATAATTAATCGTTAACAGGCTGTTATATCGTAATGCAACAGCCATCCGGCATCCAAAACTGCGCGGTGACTAAATTTCCATCACGTGGCCGACGGGGCAGGATATGGCTCGAATGCTGGCGACCAGGTCGCTGCAGCCAATGAGAATGCTTACCGTTTATGTAAATCTACGCATTAATCATTCTCATTGGCTGCAGCAACCTGGTCGCGTGGCCTGGTCCCTAGTGCGTTAGAGCCCTTATACTTCAATCGCCGGTTGGTATCTATGCCGAAAAAGAGAGCCCAACTGCTTGACCCAGACGGAATTGCTCTGTGCAGTTGGAATTAACCGCTTTGTGAACCGCTTTGTGCAACAACGCATATAAAATCTTTGGCCGGAGTGTGTTGTTCAGGAGCGTATGAATCCAGCAATTCTGGCCTCTTGTGTTCAGTCGGTGTTTGCGAGTTCAGCCTAACAAGTTGGGCCTCTGCAACCTGGACCGCTGTACTGTACCTGAGGTTGGCGCTAATGACCTAAGCTGTCGACGCGCCAATAAGCCTCAAATACCCCCCACCCTCTGCAACTGATGGGGCGGGCACAAGCTAACAACTAAAAACAGTGATTTTAATTGTTCTTTTTGGAGCTTGATTTACCTAATCAAGCTCCTATACGCTAGCAAGCGAATTCGCATGGTATGACTCCGCATCACCCAAGACACAGCCATCTACAGTAGAGGCCGTATCATCTTTACCTTCCACAATGCTCCGCTAGAAGGCGAAACAAATACCGACGCGACAAGTTTGCCAAGTGGCGTCATCGGTTGGCAGAATTTGGAACCCTCGCCGGTTATTTTCCAAGACCGCTTTTCCTAAATAAATTGGACTGCGCATGTGCCGACTGTGACGTCAGTTGTGTTCTTTGTTGCGTCATGTATTTGTTATCTCTGATATCAACATGTTAGTCGTTGTCGATCCGACGAATCGCCGTATTGTACCTTTGGACCACGAATGGACGCAACTCTGGACCACCTGGTCTAACAAGCTAGTGAATACTTATTATGAAACCTAAGTGGGACTACTCCGAACGTAAAAATTGTATTCGAGTGTATTATGCTACAACTGGGAATGTGGAATTAACGTTAGTCTCGCTAGACAGCAACTAGATGAAACGATAGCAGTCCTATGCTCAAGGCCAGCTGAGATAATAGCTGCTTCCTGGATCAACCCCTATCTCAGCCTGCCTTGCCTATGCGCGGCCTCCCGACGTAGACCCGTGCGCTGCCACGACAAGCCACGCCACGCCATGCCGCCGATGATTTTCCCAATATTCCACACGCCGTTGCTCATGAAAAATAATTTCGGCGAGCCACACCACTAGGTAGTTTTGCATTTTAATTGAAATTTCAGTTTTAACTTTTTAACGAGTTTTTCACGATCTGAGGACCCTTAAAAACAAAAAAGTTAAGAAAGATTAAAATCCTTGAAATGGCAAAACGAAACTCAAGACAAACAAATGTGCTGAAGTACTTACTCGTCATAGTGTGCTAGTTATTTTTCACATTCGTGCAATAAGATTGAAGGTGTTAATGTTTCACACTTTTAACAATCTCCTGCTACAGCTCAACCACCAGCCCTCAGTCGGTTTGCATGCGTAGCATTCCCATCAAAGACCATTGCCATAAGTTACATTATTTATTTCTAACAATAAAAATTCCTAAACATTGTGATCATTCTGACTACCAGAGGGCCTCGTCACAAAATATGTGTAGAACAGCGTTTTTTTGTGGTTGTTGTTGTTATTGTTGTTGTACAAAATCAAGCTCAATAAAATATCAATCAATCAAGCTCCATAGATCACTGTTGTGTTCTTGTTTACATTTACGAGAATTAAAAAAACACTCCTATTATTGTCATTAACAAGTGTTTCATCAACTGATTTTGACCTTTTAACTTTGGTTTAATTTTTTTAACTACTTATACTACTACTACTACTACTAATTTTTTTTTACTACTTTAGCTGTAAATGACTGAACAACATTTTTAACCAAACGTTGGCTGATAACTTGTGCAGTTGTGCGCCGTTTTATTCGTATTTTTCTACATAATTTATTTAATATTCCTTTGATTTCCGCGGTTCCACCCCTTTTTTTCGCCCCCCCCCCCAGCTTTCTCGTACGGCTTTGGTCAAGCAATCAACATAGTGGAATTACGAAATTACTTAATCTTTAGGCGTCGTAATTCGTGCGGAATAATTACGCAATATAAAAAATGTAAATTTTTCTATTTTAAAAGTAAAGTTTGTTTGATTTCGTGGGAAAAACTACGCGTGAGAACAGCTGCTCCCTCGCGTTCAGAACTGCCGTATAAATTCTGACAAACTAATGGTTTCTCAAGTTTTTCAACTCTTTGTTTGTCTGAAGTTAATTATTCTAGGGATTCTACAGTTTAATTAAAATACATTTCTTCGTCGACTGCGAATTCCTGTCGTGAAGCGTGAGACAAAAAAAAAACGCAATCCGAAAAATGTATGTCAACTGAATCGATTAACATGTTTACTCCCACATGCTTGAAACTATCGTTCGCCGTACAATAGCCTTAAGATTAAACAAATTCTTGAGTTCAGTAAACACTTCCGAAACACGAAAACCCTGTCCTCGTATGGGAACATTACTGAATAACGGTACACTAATCAAATATTTGTTTATGGAGGCATTTTATTATCAGAGAGAGAATTCATACAGCGTAAAATATTATTTAAATCACGAATATGTAGGATTTTGCCGGGGGAAGGGTCTGTATGAATGTAAGCATACGAGTATCTCACATTAGGCACCGATTTTAATTTTAGCTGGTGCCAGCCCTACCAGTTACAGACGCCCAACTTGTTAGGCTGAACCCCTAACACCGGCGACGGAGCTCTCGGCCAACCGCTGCAAACACAGCGCTGGTTACTATACGCAGGGATCGAACCTAAATGCTTAACTAGTTGGTACCGCTTTGTGCCATTGTGTAGTTCCTTGGCGGGAGTCTCCTGTTTAGGAGCGTATAAAATCTACAATTTAAAACCCTTTTTTTAAATCTACAATTTAAGACTCGTTATTCAGTCGGTGTTTGGGGATTCAGCCTGAGAAGTTGAACCTCTGTAATGGATAGGGATGGCATAAGATAACAAACTTACTGCCGGTGCCTAATGTGTGATACCTATTGCATAGTCCCGTAGCTGTGACAGTAGTAGTGACAGACTTGGATTTGTGTCTAAAAAACTTTAATCTGACTGTCTGCCTCGGGAGTAGATTCATGTTTTGGGGGCAAGTCGTGATCTGAGCTATACCTGAGTTTGGAAAAATTGTGAAAGCCACATTTTGTTTCTTTTTTGCATGCCAAGAACTTGAACTGAAAATTAAAATACCGCTTTTTTTTCTTCGGAAAATAAAGTAAAAGAGTCGCAAAGAACTTCGCTGCTCGGCGAGCGAGCCGGCTGGAGCCTGTAGCCAGCACCCGCCCCGGTAGCGCAGTGGTTAGAGCGCCCGGCTAGTAAACGGGAAGTCCTGGGTTCGAGTCTCAGTCGGCGCAGTTCTTTCCTTTCTTTCTCGGACTAATGTATTGTGTATCCCCACAAGGCCAGTCTTTAATGTAAGACGATACTGCTTGCTTTATAAATAGACGATAATGACAAAAGGATTAGAATCTATTCACAGCAATTAAAGAAGAATGGAAAGCCAATTCGGCTTTATTTAACATTACCACATAAATTATCGCTGTCTGAGATGTAAACTTTAAATATGTGGTGTGGTTTGGTGTTTTAGATGCAGGTGGACGATGTTGGCGATGTCTGATTCACTGGATTTACAGATTCATCACTACTTAGCTGCATCGCGATAACTCACTTCCCACATGAAATTCGTCCCCTGACCTAAGAAATTCTGGCCAAGGCAATTGTCTTCAACAACACTACAGAATCAGAATAACAAGGGAAAAAAGGCCACAATGTACAACAATCGAAATGAACATTTTATTTAAACCGTGGATGAAATATGCCTAAGGAGTATACAGCAACTTAGAAACATGGTCAGTTTCCATCACGTAATGGCCTACGAACAGTGTGAAGGAATTTTGTTGCGCATGAATCGACCATGGATGTAAGTTGGCAGCAGCTGCTAAACCGTCGATTCAGCCAGGTGTAAAACCGATTTAATACTTCACGTCCTCTAACAGCCTACTAAGTAATTGTATTTATGTTTGACGTACTGTGTAGCAATCATGTGTAGGTACACTTGCAGAGTAGATTTTTAGCACAGTTCATCTCTGTCTTGCAATCGGCATACTTATTTCTTATGGCTACTCTGCATTTGGAATAGTCCCCTTCCATTAATATTTTTAAAAATAGCTGTGATGAACGTATTCAATGCTTGTCTCTCTGCCGTATTGTTTGCTATTAGTCCAATTAAATCGACTAGGCCATTCAATAGTACCAATAAGATAAAGATATTTATTTCCATAACGAGGAAAATGGAAAACAGGAAGGGATTGTTAGGATCCGCTAACACCTGTCCAGCTTTAAAAGGGTAATATATACTTAAACATAAGATAGAAGAGAAATAGTTATACATACAACAATTATATTAGTAAAATATGAACAATTGTAATCCACATATTAAAAACATTAAAAAAAATCTTGCAAGATCTGTCCTTCTAAGACGTTGTCTAAAAATATGTAAGTTCGCAGACTCCACCACCTCCGATGATAAGCTGTTCCAGGGGTGCATCACACGATTTGAGAAAAAATATTTTCTACAGTCTCTTTTTATAGGCGCAACCATCAGTTTAAGTGCGTGTTCCCTAGTATAGCCATTGCCACGAACCACAAAGAAAAGCTTTGGGTCAAATGCAACAAATCCCCGTAGTATAGCACAAATCATTGTGCAATCGCCGCAGCTCGAGAGACTCGAGACCCAGCTTACTAAGACGCATTGCGTAAGGCAAATTGTAGTATCCCGGAAGATATTTCGTGAATGAACGCTGTACAGATTCAATATGTTTGATGTCTTTAATATGATACGGAGACCAGACTGGGCCGGCATATTCGAGAATAGGCCGCAGGTTTTAAAGGCTTTAGAGTAGGCACGTCACGAGAGATAAAGCATCTTCTCACCCCGTAACTAATTCGTTTTGCTCTGCTAATTAGATAAATACACCGGTTTGAAAAACTAAGGTTTGATGTGAAGTAGACACCAAGATCCAATGAATTTTACAATTTGTAAGATGCTCATGGATTATATTTTGTACCGTACTATATATTACAAACCATTCTCCTCTCTTCAACACATAATTATGTAAAGAAAGCTACTCTAATATTTTTTTCAATTGTAAATACTTGTTCAAGGCAGCGAAACAAATTTAACTTGTATATACAAAACTATATTATAATACAGTACAATACAATACAATACAATACAATACAATACAATACAATACAAAACAATATAATATAATATAATAATAAACTTTATTGCCACATATAAGCAGCAATGCAATAGGGAAGGAAGCAAATTTATACTACTAATACTGCTTACAGAGATGGATGAAAACGTGCATATTCGGGATTATTTATTACTAAATTGTATACTATGATTATGTTTCTAAAAAAATTAACTACTAATATGATATTGTGAACATATTGTATTAAGTTATTACTTCATACTTTGTTATTTACCTTTATCGCTGCATCCTTTTTTCTGTTATGCAATGTCCATTTTTTGGTGATTTGACATCGTAAATAAAATTAAACTTAAAGTTAAACTTACTCGAAATCTAAACTGAATCCAAGGAAATCCAACTACTTAGCATATTGCCGTATCATAGATTACATTTTCCGCATTCAGAAAAGGCTGAACATTTGCGAAGTACGAGGACCCATGTTGAAAAGAGTGCACACCCAAGTTTGATTATGATCTGATAAGCGGTTTGGAAGAAATGGTCCGGACAGACGTACAGGAAGTTTCAATGTCAAAGTTGCTTCCGTAATAACATCCGAAACGTACGCAGCCACTACAATTATTAATGGCGGTGCGGTCCAACCAAACATTTTCGATTGGGATTCCTCACGTGATTTTATTGGCCAAGGACAAAGAAAGTTGGGCCGTTCTAAGAACTAATAGAAGAGTTGAACTTTAGTCCCACAATAGGGAAAGCAGGTAGAAAGCAAAAGGATATATTTCTAATACCTTATCCCAAATAGCTCTCCGTTTGCCTTTCCTAACGTTGGGCTAGAGTTGGACTTTCCCATTCGTTCTTGTAGCTGGGGGTCCAACTCTACACACGGGAGCAACTCTTGAATAGAAAGCGCGAAAGAAGAAGTGTCACAGTGGTAATTCGCCACTCATTCTTTATTAGTCTACTTCTGGGAGTAAGAAAAGGGACCAAGAGTGAAACCTATCTTTGACCACGACTGGTTCTAACAGCACTTCTGCTTCCAGGCTTAGCGACTCAGTTTCCCACCAGAGGGTACCGCCGACGCAACTGGGCCTTTCTTTTCATCGGTTAAAAGATGGGTGGGTCTTCCATCGAGTAAGAGCCCGTATATACGTTCCAGTCGTTGGGAGCGACGATTATTAAGCTGAGACTCTGCCATCGGTAATAAAGGGAACGTTTCCTCACGGACCCGGATAATGATCTCCCTGGTCGCACCGGTGATGGATGGAAAGCGGCATCCAGGGATGGCACCTAGACGCCCTAAGACCAGGCGACAGGACCAACACAGCGCCCCTTCGCAGCCAATCTCGTCACTTGAGTGACACAGAGGTTGAGACGAATCTCGGCTAAGAGGAATCGACCAGGCCCCTGCCATAAGAAACGCCCTTTTCTGACACAGGGAGATGGGAGGGGGGGGGGGGGGACAGGGGTTTTACGTTAGCTCAGACAAAGAAAAGAAAAGTAAGAGGTCGTTGAGTTGGATGGGATTTATCTTTATTCTAGTTGCTGGTGACCCGTGCTTGCCATCTTGGGCTTGTATAAACCCCGATTCAGCACCACTCTTTCCTATATTGTTGTGCGTGCGTCCACCTAATGTCAAGTCATTCAGAATCCCTGTTTGACCACCGACTGTTTGACCAAACATTTGTCATTTTTTTGTTACATGAGAGGAAGTAGAATTTGGCATCTAAAAATGTGTTGCAACATGCAGAACATTAGACCAAGTCGATAAAATTACGTGTTTAGGTGTTGAAATTCATTGTGAATAGAATTTCAGCGCACGCGTGATTAGAAAATTTCGACAAGTCATTTCAGAATTACATTTTTTGAAAAATATTTTTTTAACAAAACACATTAAATAAATATTTAGGAAGTATGGATGAAATCTTCCTTAGCGCATGCAATTGGAGTTTGGGGAGGAACCAACATAAAAAAATAAGATTTTTAGAAAAAGTACAAAATAAATCTTGAAAATTACTTTCGGAATAGATATTGTCCTTCCAGTAATTTACAAGAAGAGTGAAGTGTTAAATTTAAAGGAACTTGATATGTTACTGGCTGCTGTCAACACTAACAACAATGCCACACAATCGGTAAATGACCCAATCTTGCTGCTCTAGATTTTTAGTCTATATACTTCTTTGTTGTTGCAGTATTTCGTTTGCTGTTTGCTGTGATTGGCATTTTTGGGAAGTGAATGACCCTGTAAAGCCTCGTGTTGATTGTGGCATGTAAAACATCCAAGGAACTTCCGATTGGAACATCCTAGCAAAATGTCCCTCTCGCCTTGTAGCACCATGTTTTCATCTGGGAACACGTCTAACCTACAAAGGTAATGTTCGAAAAATCAAGCCGAATGCAGAATTCTTATCAAATGTAGGAGCTTTCGTGTAACGTAGTGTACACTCGCGACTGTCTCATCAGCCACGTTCCAGATTTTCTACCAACTGAATGCCCAATAGCACTGCAGCAACCTCCCCCCCCCCCTCCCCCAAACACTGCTACAACAACCAAGCCATATACAACGAAACCAACAGAGGACTAGTAGTAGTATCATATCAAAAACCAAATAATAATACTTTGGACGTTAAATGAAAACATAACCTTCCAGTTTTACTTTAACCTTCGAACTATTAGTCGGTGTGATTAACTTGGCAATTGGTTTGGTGTGTTGATAACACTCCTTTGAATGGCCGAACGATTCGGAACTTGGCGGTCCCCTTTACCAGTTTTGGTTTTTGATATGATATCCCTCCCTTTTTTTTTAATTGTGTATTAGACTCAACTCAACTAACTTGCAGATGTGTAATAAAGTGCCACGTCAACAATAGCTTAAATGGTTATTTTTCCAATATTTTAATTTCATATCACTCCTTTGACAGGCCAAACAATCCTAACTTAGTCCCCTCTTTATCAGTTTTTGGCTTTGTTTTAATTTTTAATTTTTTTTTATTTAGTTCATATCATCTTCTCTGGAGGCCGAACAATTCTTAACTTGGTGGTCTTTTACCAGTTTTTGGCTTTATTTTGACATATCGGTTGTTTTTCGTGAATTGGACGTAGACATAATTTCTTTGGCAATGTTGTTTATATTTGTGACGATACACTAGCGTGTGTCTAGATACGCACGTCTAGATGCGCACGTTGTCATTGTCCGAACTTTAGCCGTCCAATCAGAGACGATGCCGACAATAATAACAAAGATTATAACAATACTTTAGTAACCAACCCACACAAACTCCAGTCTAAGAAAATTGAGTGTAAAGATTAGTATGCGTTACTAAATTCCCCCTAGTACCTTTCCTTAACGTAAAATTAGGATTGGATAACACCACTTGGCCCATCAAAGGACAGAAAAACAGTTTTTAGAAATATGCAATATTCATTCAGCAATGGCCTTTAATGTGGCTTGGTTCCTTTTTGCAAAATAATGGAAATCGGGAAATGCAACTTATCAACACAGAACCAACCCTCATTCTTTTATAACTACACAGAGTGGGTATTGGTGAACTATTGAAGCAACATGTTAAAAGCATTGTGTTATTTAAGCAACTAGTAAAGTAAAAATATTAAGCTTCAAATTCCAGCTCAAAATTGGGGTTTCCATCAAATCAAGACATCATCTGCAATGATGTTAAACCTGTTTAAAAGTGTTTTGCTTCCATGATGAGATGAGCTGCATCATTGGCTTCATATCGTTCAGTTTGGGGACTGACACAGGATAACCATTAGGCCACAGAGGAATTAAGGATGCTGAAAAAAAAACAATACTGGTTTGCGGTCGTCCAGGCTAGGATTATTGGTTGTTTAGGTCCAGGTAATTGAATGTCAATTTCGAAAGAAAATAACCTAGTTCAGTTGTTGGCTAATTTTGACGAAACAGTCTGTACGGTTCATATTTTATTAATATTATCTCTCTCATATAGAACCAGTTCATATTCAGCCACTTTTTAAGCCAGTTCTTCTTTAGGTGGGGGGGAATTTCGCCAGACTCGTCATTCACATTTTTTTTTACATTAGGCCTTAGGCTTTTTGATAAAATTAAGTAGAACAGCTTAAAATGTGTAGGCCCTGTTGAAAATAAATTTTTTAACATTATAAGCAGTGAGTGAACATACGGACTTGCCCCCCCCCCCCCCCCATATTTTTGGTAAGCAATTTTAATGATAGATTTCATGGAAACATAAAATCGAAACCGATTATTTGTATGACATCGGGAAACTTTGTTTGCTAAAAACAGGGAAGATGGCGACATAGTTGGTTGCTACTAATTGTTTGCCAGTTTCATTTTGGCTCTAGCAATAGATACCAGCAAGTGACCACGAGAAGACATCGTTAAAAAAAGCATTTTGCAAAGTTTCCGGTGCAAAATTCGGGCTGACTGACTGATTTCTTTTGTGTGGGACCGGGTTAACTTGGCCAGCGGCCCCAGAGACAGCCAATGGCAAGTGCTGGCGTTAACTATTCGCGTCTATCCGTGGTTCCAAATCATTCGCATCACTCATCTCACACCTTATTTATGCGACTACCATATTGGACAGCTAGGGCATTACGCCAACTTCAGTCGCAGTGCAGTGGTCCAGGTTATCACTGCACCACACATTACAGAGATGTTAAACAAACCCCAGTTCTAGATCTTATCGTACCTCACACAACGGCTGCCATTCGCTGTTGCCGACTATGGGGATGTTAACTGGTCAAAATAATGTCTACAGGATCATGCAAACGCGGATTACCACAGATAACCGTGGATTACCTGGTACCTGAAAACAAAGGAGTACCTGAAATATTAACTACAATTACCATTATTGACAAATTTGGAATACTGGACTATGGTACACAAGGAACACTTCGATTTACTGGATTACTACAAGAAATACTTCGCATTACTGGATTACTACAAGAAATACTTCTGATTACTAGATCACTACAAGGAACATTTAGGATTACTGAAGTGCTATTTCTGAATACTTCCGATTACTGTATTACTACAAGTAATGCTTCGGAATAATGGATTACTACAAGGAATACTTCGGATTGCTGGATTACTACGAGGAATACTTTGGATTATTGGATTACTATATGGATTACTTCGGATTACTGTCTTAATATGTGGAACACTTTCTATTACTGAATACTACACGTAATATTTCGCGTTGCCTCCATAGGACCATTGACTTGCTGAGCTTCCTGATTATCGGATTACCGAGAATCCCGGAAGATTAACCATGGAATACCTCCGGATTACTAGGAATACCCGATGATTTCTGTGGATTAATCGTGGATTACCAAGCATTTGTACACCAGTTTCCTGAAGTTGAAACCCATAGTGGAAAGTAAGGAACGCACTAACTGTTGGTTGCATACTTACTTGTTCGTAGTTGGCTCAATAGAGCCCAATAGAGTCTGAGGCAGTCCCTCCACCTCGGGAATTGTATTGTCATACAGCACATGGTGGTAAGCACCTCGTAATATGATTATCAGAAGAGGAGAACTGAGGCTTAATGGCTCGTCAACAGCTAGGTCACTAGCGCCAACGTCAGTCACAGTGCAGTGGTCCTGGCTGCCACTACGCCACACATTGCAGAGATGAGCAGAGCGGCCATAGTCTCCATTATTCTCCATATTGGCATAGTTGTTTGTATCAGAAGAGCACAGTGTGATTAGCTGAGACAAGATTAGTTCCACAGTGGACACAGTGGCATGGCAATATGCGCTGCTTGCAATGCAATTACTGGGGCCTTCAGCAGTTCCGCTCACACGATGGCGTTAGCATCAATTGAAGTAAATGGCGGCGCCAAATTAGTATGGCGGTGAGAAGGAAAATGCTGCGCCGATTTTTTTTTTTTTTCGTGCTGGGATTTAAAACGTTTGTCAACAGAACGTATCCCGTTTATCCAATTAGTATGTCGTTTTCGGCTATCACGTTGTCTGGACCATACGCATTTTTCCCCAATAAGAACCAAACGTCTATTTCTCACAGGAAAAACGATAACGATTTCCTCGTGTTCGGTAAATGGAGACAAGAGAGACACCGTAATACAAAATCGTCAGCGTCACATAAATAGAACCCCATCACGGCGAAACGTCTCAGCAACTTAAGTTTTAATGAAGGGACTGTTCTGGTGAAGTGAGCCACAACCTGGTTACGTTTACATTGTGAAATGACGTTGTATTAGGGTCATGATGACGATTTTGTCTCGCCTTTGCCTCTTGTGTCTCTAGTTTCCGAAACCGGGAACACCACATGCATTTAACATAACTAAGGGCTTATACATCGTCGGTAATAATCATATTAGTAAACTTCATTGTAGCACGTGAAAATACATGTGATCTACAAAATCTGCAAATAAAAGTTAATTGTGCCACTAATAGTGGTGTTGCTAAGCATATAAATCGTTCAGTTTGTGATACTAACCTGAAATTTGGCTCAGATATGCAGTTTTGTATGACAAAAGACACTGGATATAGAGCCAACTTGGAATCATGGTTTATCGGCCGCCATCTTGGAAAAATGGCACTCGAGAACAGTTTTTCTCAATTATCTCCTCAACGGCTCACTTTATTAAAATTTTCCTTCAGAACTAAAGTGGAAGCGTACAAAATTTCCAACAAGAAAGGTCCTTATCATTTTCTTTGTAACTTCAACCGTTTTTTTTTAAATGCGT
This sequence comes from Lithobius niger, assembly GCA_023313725.1. Classification (NCBI taxonomy): domain Eukaryota; kingdom Metazoa; phylum Arthropoda; class Chilopoda; order Lithobiomorpha; family Lithobiidae; genus Lithobius; species Lithobius niger. The sequence goes on along the minus strand of JAHWFP010022545.1, from coordinate 12,193 downwards.
AATGAAAATTTTGTCGGCTGTTATCTGTTGTGTTTAATTAAGTCACTGGTACTTATTTGCCATCGTTGCATAAGAATATTCACTTGTACCCCTTTTCCTATTGCTTTCACTTCATGAACTATGTTTATCTTCATATCAATAGTCATCAAATCTATAAGTCGTTAATAAAACTGGCAAGGTTTATTTAGTTTGTAGTACAGGGACAAAAGCATTAAAAGTATGTGAAGTAAACGGGATGGATATCCGACGGCTGAAAAAGTGCCAAACAAATAGTATCAGTACGGGTTAGCAGTAGGATCTCAGTATTTGGTTTCAAAGTCGTGTGTTCGATTCCCCGCTAAGGCAGTCTGACATACAAGTCCAAAAGGCAACGTAAATAGGAACGCA
>JAHWFP010022545.1:432-11796 GCA_023313725.1 Lithobius niger | reverse complement strand
ATTTATTTGAAACAAAAATTGGGCTGTGTCAGTATTGCTCAGTGGTAAACAGTTTTCATCTGTTTTTATTTGAGTATGGGAAGTACTAACAAACTTAGTACAGGCATTACAGTCAGTATCATTGTCAGCTGAAATAAGTCTGAAGCTCCATAAAAGCTTCTCAGTTTTTGGACTTTAAAAATCAATCACAGTTACTCACTGTCAATCATTCTCACTCGTAAAACAATGTCCATCACAGAAGAATAAAGTAGTACGTCGAAGTTCTGCTCCAACCTATGAACATTTGTTGTTGCAGGAAACTGCATTTGCAAGAAATTAGTTGGTTACATGCCAAGAAAGCTTGTGGTGAACTGGTCCAAAAAAAGGCTGGTAGATTTCGTCTTCAAGCTGCCAGCTCCAAGAGTTGGGTTTTGGAATTTAAGAGTTTTAAATCAAAAACTGACCCAATATTATAGCTTCCTGATACACTGCTCGCTTTAGATGCTGCAAAAGTGTTTCTCTTGTGGGAGGTAGCGATTCCAGGGGGGTCTTTGCTTTTAGTAAACAGGTCCTGTCGTGCCTCGGTTGCATCCTGGATACAGCTAGTTTTGTTATACCTTAAAATAACGAATCTTTCAATGATTGCCATCACCTCTGGATCTGGAGTTATTTTGTGTTCCGTGTGGACTTGAAGAAACTTCTCCATCAAATTTTCATAAATGTTTCAACTATCCCATACTGTACGTTTACCTTTATCAGCAAAGGAAGAATTACTGTCGCACCCAGTGAAGGAGTGGAATATCGGTAAAGCAAATGACTTCATCGGACCAATACCTTTTACTATAACACATTGTTATGTAACAAAGGAAAACAAGTACCAGTGACTTAGCCTACTTAATGCAACAGTTAATAACCGACAAAATATTTACGCATTTCTAAGAAAACGGTTAAAGTTACAAAAAAAATGAAAAGGACCTTTCTTGTTGGAAATTTTGTCCTTCTCCATTTTTGCTCTGAAGGAAATTTTGAAAAAGTGAACCGTTCAGGAAATAATTGAGAAGCCATTTTTTCAAGATGGCGGCCGACAAACCATGATTCCAAGTTGGCCCTATATCCAGTAACGTTTGTCATACAAAACTGCATATCTGTGCCAAATTTCAGATTAGTATCACAAACTGAACGATTTTCTCAAATTACGGAACTTACCAACACCACTATAAGGGCGAAGTTTAGGCACTGGACCCATTCTTACACCTACCCCGAAACATACAATTACAATGTCAGCAGACAGTAGCAAAAACTAAAATTAAGCAAGAAAATGGGGCAGTGGCGGTTGGGGGGGGGGGGGGGAGAAGAAGGGAAGGAAAAGAGGGGAAATGAGATGGTGACCAAGTTAGGAGTTAAACAAGTGACGGAATAATTGAGCTTTGACATCTCCAAATAGGGAAAGTTTTAATGGCATCGGGCAAATCATTCCACAACTTCATGCTCTGAACCAGAAAAGACGTTTGGTTTTTAATGGTACGACAGCGAGGGGGAGTGAAGGGGCGGCCATGACTGAAAATAATGTGAAAAATGGGCAATGCGGAGCTTGATCAACATCTACTCTGCGTAAAGAATGACACGTCCTCTTGAGCGGTTAACAAATGGCCACAAGTACATCAAAGCAGAATGATTTTAATTTTCGACAAATACACTGATTGCTTGGTCACCTACAACGCAATTTACAGAAGTAATGATGAGAAATGATAATTATGGGAACATACTGTAGGACAGCTTCGCAAATACTTACAAATAAAATGACTTATTTACAAATAAAAACGCTGCAACATGCTGGGTCTACCTGCTGCAGCTCCGCCTCCTTCGAATGACACAACCTGGACCACTGACTTCTACACAATATTTCCTTGTAATGGTTCAAATACTTTTAGCCACCTTTCCATACAGGTGAAATTTATATTTGCCGAAAACTAAAATCATCCCGAGTATATTTGTGGCCATTAGCTTTACCTGCTAGGAGGTGTTTTTGTTCATATATCTTGGGTGCAACAAATTAATTAACGATTCTAACTAGTAGTTATGAGGGCAAAAGCCATGGGTAACCCCCCCCCCCCGACTTCAGCTTAAACCACTGGTTTTTTTTTTGACTTTATTCGTACGTCAATGTCGAATTTTCCTCGGTTGACTTGATCTAAATTTTGGTAGGACCTTTCGTGAAGAAAATTTGAGGCAAAGGTATCGTTTGTAACAGGCTTGTTTGTCATTTCATCAACAGTTCTGTATTGTAAGATACATGTCATATTCTACCGCCATCTTAGATTTCCGAGGACTTGAGTATGACCTTTTTGAGCAAAAAAAAAGATATATTCTGTATGACGAATGGTTACAAGCCTCAGACTGTTTTTTATTTTTCGTCCCCTTTTTTTGGGATCCATTTTTAATTCCATCATCGAGTTGCAAACCCCAAGTTTGTTATTCAGCATAACTTCGAAGTCTATTCCAGCCAAAATTTGTTGGAATAGACTTCACTTATTTTGTGGTTGGAGAGGTAGATGGCATAAAGTAGCCCCTGATAGCGATGAACAAACTACAATTGCGTATAGATTGAGCACGGATTTAATTATCGACAAGATTGTTTCCTATTTTGGTCGCCTAAACGACATAAAAACGGTAAATGAGTAATGAGTATGAAATGGATATACATCCGTTCCATAACTCGACCTTTCGCCAATCAGGCGTATGCGGTGTTTAAGAATTCTGGTTCCACCCAACATAAGATTGTGGACATCAAGTGGGCAGTTATAATTTATCGTGAACCACTGAGAAAATTACAGGGCGTCGGACGAAAGTTCTAACTGGAAAATCGTCTAGTAGAATAACTAGGGCATTATCACCCATGTGTCAATCTTATATAAGATCTTACAAGTTCCTGTAGCTTCTTATAAGTTCTTATGGATTCCTACAAGATTGATTAAGATTTTGCAGGGTTAGTAAGATCCTGTGTAGGATCTTAAGGCTTCCGTTACCTATTTAGGATCCTGCTAGGATCTTATCCTATTTCAAGTAAGATCTTACAAGACGTACAAGACACTCGCAGGAATAGTAAGATCTTGCAGGTCAGTAAGATCCAGGACAGGATCTTGAGGATTCTTAGTTTAGGATCCTATCAGAATCTTAACACATTACAAACTAATATGTTTGCTAGAAGCATGTGAAAGGTGACTGACTTAGAAATACAGTAGAACACATGATTTTTAAACAGAAATATCGGTTCAGCATGACGTCTTTGTACTTCAAATTTTTTATTTCTAAAGTCAATAAAAATATTGCAAGTTTTACGTAAGAGCGTTGCTCATGTCAATAAAATCACTAATTTTTTCTTTGACATTTTTAATTTTCAGCAAAACCAGCAAAATATTTTAGATAATAGTTGAAGCTTAGAGTGTTAAAATTTACACCGGCTATTTTTAACCAAAGTTTATTATAGTATTTTCCTTTACAGAGTTCAATACAATGGTGTAAATTATTTTTTACACTAGCTGTGACTGCTGAGATAATAATTTTATGTGATGTAGACTCAATCAGTAAAATACTCCCAAATCCCTAAATTCACAATTCTGAGAATAGTAAAACGTTTTTCCCATCAATATAGGACCTTTTAGGCCACGCCCCAAGCAGAAGTTAAAAAAATAAATCAGTTTCATAACGTGTACCAAAATTACGTGAGCAAGAACAGATGAGTAATCAGAGTGGTCAGCAACCAGCAAGTGGACATCGGATCAAAATCGTGCAATCAATTAAAGTAATGGGTCTTTAGGAAAATAGTCTGCAAAGTCGTCTGATGATGTCAAAAGTTGAAGAACGCTTGAAATGAAACCCAGATCAGAAAACAGAAATGAACTGGTATGATGTTTAAGGTAGGATTAACTGAAGTAAGAACAGGGAAGGAACACGAATAGACAATGAATAAACAGTGTTGCCGTAGTGTGTAGTACTGTGAAACCTTACTGGTGCATTCACTTGTTTTTACATTTTTTGCTGTTTCACACAGTAGATAAGCTAATGGCGGTGTTTTCTACTTGGCTAAACAACATGGCTGAAAAATTGTAAAAAAAATAAATGGAGCGAAGCAATTTTATTCAAACGACAAAATCGGTCGTCGAAAAGTGAAAATATCTTCAATTTGGCTTATTACCTATCTATCTGGATTTTATATACAGATTCCGATTTCTAGCGATACTGCAAATATCGGTAAGGAATAACGTGAGGCACTCTTAATCTGTAATCGGGATCGGCCCAGCCTTACAAAATATGCTTTTAGTTGGTTACAGTTAACAGACGCATGCGAGGCCGCTGATTTGATTTGATTTTAATTGAGAGCCGTGGCATAACGCCGCCTGTTTAACATCAACAATCAATCTTTTAATAATCGGATGCCTTTAACAATTTGAAACGGCTTTGCCGTCTTGTCGTTGTTTGGATTTTGGCTCTTGCTATTCGTCCATTTTGTCACACTGATGGTTCCTCAACCCCATGTCCGATTCCGGATTTTTCTTTTGATAAACCTTGTCCGGACTCCCGTGCTACTGAATGCAAAGTGTGGTTTGGATATTCCTTGAGGTTTTCGCGTGATAAGCGGTCTAAGATTACATTGGAGTGTCTTCGTAGAGGAGCTACGCTCGGTCTTCGGCCTCGCTTCGCTCCAATTATCTAATATTTGCGTGAATAAAAAATAAACGGAATATCGTATAATGGATCATCGTATATGCATAAACGTCTAACTAGACAATGCTATACCTGCGGTTTCTGATGTTATATGAATAGCCGCAGCGGGGCATCGGACGAAAGTCTAACTGGAAAATTGTCTAATGGGATAATTATCTAATATCTGCTTAAATAAAAATATGGAAAATAATTAAACGGAATATCGTATAATGGAAAAATCATCAAAACGGAATATCGTATAATGGATAATCGTGTAATGGATAAACGTCGAACTGGCTAATAATATACCTACGGTTTCTGATGCTATATGTATAGCTGGAAGCGAGGTAGGGACATTATACGATTTTCCATTATACGAATTTCGGGTTAGACGATTTCCCATTATATGAATTTCGTGTTAGTCTATTTTCCGTTATACTGTTCTTCGAATTATGCGATTTTCCAGTTAGACGATTACCCCTCGCCCCAAAATTACACTACAACTTAAACCGTATACGCATTCTTCGTGAATCGAAGTAGAGCCTTGAACACCATAAAAAACGTTTATAACATGGAAATGTGGGAAGAAGATTCACTGCATGTGAACAAAGTGGTATCAACTGGACATTTGGGGACAGTTTCTTTGAATTGAATGGACGCCCTGTGCGTGGTAATTGTTGGAAGATTAAGGTATCACGTACATACTTTACAAAACTACTAAAAACTCGTTCAGATAGCAATTGATAAATTGTTGGAATTAGCTTCCTAATGATGTTGTTAACTGCCCATTCAGGTAATGGATTTAAGAATGCACTCGACAAATTCGTATCTAAGGGTGGGGAATACCTGCCCTATGCCTGGCAACCCAAACGAGGATTTTTGTTGTCGATTTTCCATGGTCTTGATGGTTCGACTTGTGGGTATGTATGTTTGTGGGTTTTACTTATATGATTTCTCTTGTTGTTTGACTGTAGGACTTCTTTATGTCCTTCCTTGTTATTGTTTTGTTTTAGGGTGCATTGAATTCATACGAAGGGTTCCGATTTTTTTAAATCGCGTTTGTTCCCTTTGGGAGCTGGCTGAAAACTGCAAATAAACCAAAACCTAAAATATAAAAATCAGTGGCCTGTTGAGCAATTCATCGAAGATGGCATATCTCTAGTGTGACAGGTGTGGCCGTCCCCACTTCATCGGCTTTTAATTGTATATTTTCTTTGTTTAATTCTAAGTATTGAGTTGTAGAAGGGAGGGAGGTATACCCATTTTTTACTCATTATTCATCACTGTACTGTTTTTATGTCGTTTAGGTGCTCAACGGTGAGGAACAGTCTTGTCGAAAATTAAATCCGTGATCATTCCTGTCACAAAGTGTGAGAATGGCATGAAAGGGTTGTGGGGGTCAACCGCTTACGATTAACCCAATTGAAAATGTAACATGAAGTAGGACATTATAGCACACAACAACAAATCAAAAAAACTCGACATAGCACAGTCATGCAAAATTTACAGCCAAACAATTTACCGAACAGGTTGTCTAAACAATAAACCGAATAGATTAACCAAACTCAGGTCGTTTAAAATGTGCCCGTAGACAAACGTCATTCAATTTGCGTTCAAAAGAAGCAACCGAAACTGCCGAGACGACTTCCTCACAACATTCCATACAGGCACCACTCTTACTACGACGAAATGTTTGCTGCAATTAAGTCTTGACCATGGAGCAATGAGATTTAGGTGGTTTCCACGCGTTTTGGTATAGTTTGCAGTGTTCAAACAGTGGCAGGTGGAGAGGTATTAAGACTGTGATGCAGAATTTTGCATGTTAAAATTAACTCCGCCTTCAGACGGAGCAACTTCAATGATTCCAGGCCAAGCGATTTCAGCCGGTGCCTGTAAGTTAGGCTGCGCATACCAGGTAAAGCATTTGTGAAACGGCGCTGGACCACATCTATTTGGTCAATGTCCTTCAAAAGGCATGGCGACCAAACCTGACTTGTGTACTCCAAAATTGTACTCACGTAAGCCCTCTTCAAAGTTACAATACTCCCAAAAGTGAAATATCTGCGAACAATGGCCGCATTTTGATTTGCAAGCATTGAAGTATGATGACAATGCAACACAACGTTAAGGTCAGACGTAAACCAGACACCGAGATCCTTAACAGAATCAAAGGTTTTCAAAATGCTAGATTCAATATGGTAGTCAGAAACGGAATCAGCATTACCAATATGAAGTCTCACAGATTTATCAGCGGGAATTAGCAGCCGCCACATTTCTGCCCAGCATGAAACCCCATCCATAGAGGGTAGCAGGCAGGCAAGCAGAGTCCGCATTAGAAATAATTGCCGAATGCAGCATCAAGTCATCCACGAACTTTGCCTGGTTGACCGAATTGAAAGAACTAGTTGAATCATTATACAAACAAGACAAAAAGCAGTGGGCCCTACACCGAGCCCTGAGCAACCCCGCTAATGACTTTTGAGTCTCCGGATTTAACGATGCCGATATTGACGTGCTGTGTTCTATTTGTGATAAAGGCGTTAATCCATTGTGGAAGGTCCCCCGTGAAACCCATTTTCCTAAGTTTGAAATTTAACTTGGAATGGACAACTGATTCAAAAGCTTTTTTGAAATTACATCAGAGCAAACGCCATTATCCAGAGTTCAGTTCCAAATGTCGCGAGCAATTTCTGAACGACCAATCCTCCAAGCAGGAAACCAAATTCGTCTGTTGTGACAAGATTACGTCCATTAATAAAGTTCATCATCGCATTTTTAATGACGGTTTCCATGATCTTTTATGGTTCACAATTGATCAAAGTCACCTGCTCAGTAAAACTTATATTCGGGCATGTTCCCCGTCAATTTTGTTTGGTTCGATTCCACATCTGGTTGGTTTTGATGGGTGAAATTATCACGCACTCCATTCTTGGGGAACTCGGAGTAAAAGAGCTCAGCCTTTTCCTTAATATCAGTTATAAGTTTGCTGTTTGCCTTTAAAGGAGGAGTAGACCCGGTGGACTTTGTTCTTTGTTTGTAGAAACGAAACAATGCTGATAAGTTCCTTTCTTCAGGATTTGTTTTTCCTTAAGAAATTTCATTTTTTTACAAGGTCAGAATGGAGTTTTCAGGACAGATTGTAGGCCAAGTTTGTCCACTGTCGTGCCATTTTTTTTTTATAATTATCGATGGCACACCTTTAGTTTTTTGCTAGAAAGTCTTGATAATTCTTTAGAGTTCGGTTTTCCCAAATGATTTTTTTTTCTCTTTTAATTTAGAAAATAAGCCAATATTACCCAAAATGACTTCGTGGATTTTCCCCATATTTGATTGACACAGGTGGCACCCCCCAAGTTCGATGCCCCAGTTAACAACTGATAAATTATCATTATCGCGCACGCGCAAAGAGCGGAAAATCGATGAACTGCACCTGGGCTTCAGGAGCCACAATCGAGTTAAATTGGATCTTAAAAGAGACAATATGATGGTCGCTGAGACCAAGTTCTATGCATTTGTGGTTCCTCATCACTATCAGGAACGACGTTATTCTGTCGTTGGAATGGGTCCTCGCGTTTGGATTTTTACGTGGCACAAACAGACAAAGAGAGCTAAATACGAAATCAATGAGTTGTAACTCCTTGCACTTATTTGTCAATCAAAATTTCCAGCTTTACAGATAATTTCGTACAGCAAACTCGACCACCGGAATCTCCCTCGCGCTACTTACGACACAAACACACCATCCCATCCATACCTATATATCCTCAAATGCAATTTTGAGGCCACGAAAGCTTGAAACAAGTATAGCGACAATCCACGGCGTGAAGCGAACCCAGAAAAAGGGTAATCAGTTCTAAAGCGGCTTCGTAAGAGAAAACGGCTTAATTTGATACAGGAAGAGCGAATTTCGCTACACAAAATGTTTAATGACGCTTCGCGAATTTTTCCATGTCCATAAATCACACACATGTCTCCAGCACTCGCACAACTATATCTCTAGCGAATGAGAGGACTGCCAGCGGCCTGCAAGTTGGCTCGGTAGGTCTTTGAAAGCAGCGGTCAAAAAGCGAGGCAGGCGCTGAGGGGTGCTATAGGTGCCACCATTAGGAGTGTAATTTCGTTTCATCGCGGGCTCCGTGAAGTGACCTAGCTCGGCCCTAGGCGAAGTTGTGGGCGGTGATGGATGGACCTGCCAGCAAAGGTCGGGCTGCAAACACTCCCCCACTTCAACAATGCCCGACAGAAGAGATTGAGTGACAGCCACGAGGATAAGAGCGTCTCTTCCACTCCCCCCCCCCCCCCACCACCACCACCGACCTACACCACCCCTCGGATGGACGGGACCACATGGGTTAGAATAAGTTTGCTCATCAGAATACGCCATCGACATCCTCATAGTTTTATTCATTGTAATGTGTTCAATAAATTGAAATGAACTGAATTTAACGCAAGTCATTCCAGTAATAGGGTCGTCTAGACTGCTCAGGATAAGCTGGTGAAAAACCTGTTGAAATCTGAGTATTATTGTTTAGTAGTTGTTTGTTTTAGAACTGCCAAAGCGAGTTATGTTCTTAAAGTTTTAACCTCGAACAGTACGCTGTGACTCCTCTAGCCTTAACACTGCAAAGGGGCCGTGGTCCAAATCCCTTCTTCCCCACCCTCATGTTTATTCAATGAAGTGTGGTTTGGTTATGGATAGAGTGGGGGAGTACCCTCCCTATAGTTAAAGGCCAGAAGGGAGAATAGGCTTTTAATTCGTTGACAGGACAGTTAGAAGGACTTAATTACAAGTGTAATTCAGGAGATTATCTCTTTTTAAGTTACAATTTTGGCCCTCGTTAGACCAGAATTAACGAGTGCCCGCATTGTAAAATTGGTTATCCAATCCAGGCAATGCGACCGTGAACGTTTGGACATCGTGAACGACTTGACTTATAGTGTAACAAAAAGTTGCTAAATCCCCAAACGATACTTGTTCACTAACCCACATTGTCCATGAAACTGCTAATCGATTCAGAAATTTTATTTTTGCCAGCGTACAACACTTTTCAATTAAAAAATAAATAATTTTGGTAAAAAAAAGGCCACTGTGACTTAAAAGTCGTCCAAAGAAACATGCAAATTTTTTTTTAAACTGTTATTTAAAAGAAAAAAAACATATCTTTGATAGAAAGAAATGTTGTTCCATATACCAATGAAGATTTTTATCCTTCCCTTCCCCCCCACCTCAAAAAAAAAAAAAAAGAAAACAAGGGAAAACGTTGTCGGCGGCCCTTCACCAACCAACCTCGGCGTCCTGGGTAGCGACCTTCTGTCGTGTCTTTTTTCTAAAATCTAGGAACACCTTGGTATAGGTTCAATTCTGATCCATAGAGGCACAAGAAGTGAACGACAAGAGCGTTTAGTGGGGTCAATAATGTCCTCTGAACAAACGAGAGCAATATCGTGTATGAAGAAAACAAAAGCAAGCCCTTTTAAGAAACTTATTATAAAATTAAGAAATAATTGTCGAGAGCGGTAAATCCGTTTCACGCTCTTTCAATCAGTTATGTTGCAATGATTGCAGTGTTCTGTTGAATTTGCGGTGGAGTGTTCTGTAGGGTTTTGTGGAGCTGGCATTGTATACACTGTATTAGGCATGAGTACAGTACAAGTTAGTTGTAAAAGGGCGCATGGCTCCAGGTCTCTTTATGCCCTCAATAAAATCTGAAAACTGAAATCAGTTTCACGTGTTGGTCGATAGTGTGCTGTCACCGGCGCTGGCATTGTTATTAAGGTGCCTGATGCCCTAAACGCGACTGCATTGCAACGCAGAAAGGTGTACAAAGGCTTCAAATTCGTTCAATGAATGCCGCACTAACCATTTGAGTTATGAAATATTGACCTTGTATGTGGGCACGAAGCAACGTGTGACTTCGCACGAAAATTTCTTCTTTGTTGTGGTTAGGGCTTGACTTGCTGTTCCCGTTGCCGCATGTTGTTCTGCTGTTGTTTCTGCTGCTGCTGCTGTTGTTGATGTTGTTGCTGGTGTTGGTGTTGTTGTTGGTGTTGGTGTTGTTGTTGCATGGGCAGCAGTTATAAGGCAGTGATAAGGCAGCAGCGGTTGCCAATATAGTGGCCGACGTTGGTTGTTTGCCAGTGGTGTCAAACGTGAAGGCAGCAAAGCCTGTAATGCTGGTCGAAAGCCTCCCGGGATTGGTACAACCAGTCGTACAACGACCTTGTTTCAATGGAATTTCGACAGAGCCTGACCCGTTTTCAATTGCCAACTAATATGAGTTGAACTGTGCAGCCTAAATAAATTATTAAAACGCGATCGTTGAGAATGATTTAAACAAAAAATTATTTACCGCTTAATAATAAAACAAAACATTGCAGCTGAGAAACCTATACTTACTAGCGATAAGGGTGATAAAGAGGGGTGAGTATATGCTGGTTGAGCCATACGGGTGAGTGTTTCAGCACTACGGAAATTCGCGATATCAGCACCTCGGGATAGTTCGAGGGCGAAATAATTATTATGGTTATCAGATTGCCGACATCTACTTCGTCAAACGGGTTCCCTAGGACGTGGATAGTGTTTTAGACCTCACCCAATATATTTCTTACACGTTGTTGCATATTAAAATTTTCCCTCATTCGCCGAATCTCATGACGTCAGTGGGGGGGGGGGGGGGGGGG
>JAHWFP010022544.1:35696-59918 GCA_023313725.1 Lithobius niger | reverse complement strand
CCCTAATCCGGCCCTGAAAAAAGCGACCGTAAAACTGGATTTTCAGATTTTATCCTAGAAAAAAAAAGGATTTTATCAATTTGGACCAAAAATATGTCATATCCAAAACAAAACTTCTTAATGATTCCCGCCAAGCTACTCGGTCGTTTGATGTCGTGATATCAAGTGCCAAGCGCTTTCACTAATTTAATCCCAACGACTAAGAATTCAAACGTTAAAGCTGAACTACTTGAAAACTGCGCTGTAAGCAAGTTTCAAATTTTTAAATAAAACATTCTAACTACAAACTCGGTGGGGTTGGCTCTTGCGAAAGAGCCTAACGGCCGAACGGCCGAAAAGCTTGGCAGGAATCCGTAGCAAGTTTGTTTTGGGGAAGATATCAATTTTTTTGGACTAAATTGATAAGATCCATTGTTTTTACCTTGGCAATTACGGCGGCAAAGCTTGGCGGGAATCCTTAACCAAGTTTTATGTTTTTTTAAAAATCTGAAAAACTCTTCTCTCATCCCTCTCCCAAATTCTCCAACTCCCCAAAGATCGTAGTAATTCCGGTTCTTTCCCCATTAAAAATTAAGACGTGCACCAGCCCACATGTTCGGGTATTATTGAGGAGTCCATCCATGAAAACCTCCAGCCAGGGCAAGGAGCAGAGAACCTCCATAATAGGACTGAACAATGAGCTTATAAATGCATACACGTTCGAACATCGTGGGAGTATCCACATGGTAACTCACAAGGTCACCTGGGTGAGAAGCTGCAGATTTCACTTCCTGATTTAACATCGACAAAATCTTGTTTTATTAAAAAAAACCGCAAAGTTGTGTTAATTACCCGGCAGGCGCAAGAACTGGTGTGAGGCCGGGAGACAGGACGGGTCGCAATGTCCTCCCCAATCGGCCTTGGCTTAACAGACGCATTCCTCACTTCAGAAGAGTTTAAACGCTACTGCTCGTGATATTAAAACGTGCTTGATCTGATTACGGAACAAATGACATTTTTCTCACGTATTTTTTAGTGAAAAAAAACCAACACGTCGTAATTTTTAACGTAGACTGTGTTTTCCGCAAAAGCAAAAACTGTCACTAGTGCGACACTGGGTCGTGTGGGGTCGCGACTCGGAACGAGTGGGATAGCCCCTCCATTTATGACACTCTTTTTTTTAGTTTAGTAAGTAAGTAAGTTTATTACAATAAACAATTGCAGTAGGTGCCCAGTATGTGCGCAGTACGTACAGTATGTGCCCACATCCCACAAGAGCTGATGCCCGCGTGTGGCATGTAGGGTACCATACAAGAACTTATAAAACAAGACATTGTATAAAAAAAAGAAAAGTCGCTGCAAAACTTTAGTTACAGCATGTAATTAATAATAGAATTATTTAACTATAAACATAAAACTAATTATAAAATAACGGGAAGGTAATGGATTGACAAGGTAAGACATACTTACTGCGAAAGAAAGTTTACCTTACAATTTTTAATAACTTTTCTATAGAGTCAGTAGTTAAGCCCAGTAGCCATTTATACAAGGAGATTTGGTATGGATCAACATCAACAATTTCTTTTAAGTTGTTTGGTATGCTATTGTATAGCTTGCTGCCAAGGAAATAGCTGCATTTATGTAATCTTTCTTTATTTACTTTGGGCTGGATAACGTAGTTGTTCGATTCACTCCTAGTGTGGTAGTACTCCTGGTGATAATAAACTCATGAACTTCCGCGTATTATTGTGTGGAATTTACCTAACCAAATTGTCCCTCTCTCCCTCTGGTGCGATAGCTACGGCTGGGAGCGCGTCAAAAAACTAAGCATATTATTGTACTGACACGCTTATTTACAATTAAAGGGTTTAACGAGCGTTAACCACTCCTGGTCATCTGCCCGAAGCCCTAAGGCCCTATTACTGTTTTCACACGTAATAATTCGTCGCGGGTCAGCCCTGGGCTGGAGCCAGCCCGGGCCAGCCCTAATGCCAGCTCCGGGCACGCTTTGATTTCACACGTAATAAATGCTTGAGAGCCGACCCGCGCTCGCTTAGGAGCACCGTCTGTCGGCAAGGTGGATAAGAGCAGTGGATCGGCTTCACTTCTTATATTACGTGTTTTCAGGAGAAGCACAACATTAATGTCAAACTGACGTCGCTAAAATGTTTCATTATAATAGCCAAGAATTGAAAAAAGAAAAACAAACTGAATATGGGTGGGGGGGGGGGGGAGCCACGGTAAATAAATGCTAAAAATTACAAAAGTCGTTTCTTGAGAAACTCCATACCCTGCCTGGTGATTTTTGAGCCAAGACAATTAATCTAACCACCTACGTACCCTATATACAAAACGAAAAAACCACCAACCCTATTTTTGTGCGTTTTAACTCCCCCTCCCAAATCCGACTTTTTTCCTCAGACTTTTTCGTCTTTTCTCCGCGTTTTTTTTTTTTTAACTTTGATCTTGTACCACGATCAACAGGCTATAAATTCTTCTTGTTTTTTTTTGACTTTGTGTTATTGGTAATACCTGTCCATGACACCAAACCTCTTTCCGTTAATTTGGCAAATACTGTGATGTAACCGTTGATTCTCGATTTTATTTCTTGCGTTATTAAATGTAGGGTATTGTTTTTTATTTCAATACGGGTGTGAAACCCATTTCTGTTGCCCTTTGGATACAAATACTAACGCTTCAATGGTTAAATCTTGGCGGTGTGGTGCGGCGATTGTAGTTCCAAGATGAACAGTTCGAATCCTTGGTTGGGGCAGTTAAACGTTCCAGAACAGCAATATGGATATGGTTTGTATCACTTTATTTTTACATGTTATTTTCTCTTTAGTACGTAAATATGTCATGTCTTCATTCTGGAACAGTTTATTATTTCAACATAACTTCGCACTCTGTATGGCTCTTTGATGTAGGTTTGTTTTCAGTTCAGATGACTTATATAATTTTGCTCAACATACAAAAATAACAAAAACTGCCGGTAATTTCGAATCTTTATTTTTCCTGCAGTCCTTCCTTTGTATACACCCACACAAATCATTTTAATGGCACGAAATTTGCACAAAGAAAATAAAATTGGAAAAATTATATTGTACCAAACGCTGATAAAGAGTTGAACAGGGCGATACATCACGAACCTTCTATGCTCATAAGCAATCCGTTCTTTTCTCCCACGTGTTTTTCAATCTGCGTGATAATGAGAATTTCATTTACGATTGACAGATAACTATTTATTTTTTAGTGTTTCCCGTTTTCTTTAGTTTGTTTACATGTAGTGGGCTGCACTGCAAAGCTCCGAGCGCGGGAGCCGGCGTCGCCTGGCGTCGCGGGTCAGCCAGGGCTGGCACCCAAACATTATGACGTGTGAAATCAGTATATGTCTGCAACAGCCAGATTCCCAGGCGGTCACCCACCCAAGTATCAATCCAGCCCAATGCTGCTTAACTTCGGGGATCTGACGAGAACCGGTGTTTCCAGCACTGCAAGGCCGCAGACAATGAGCTTATTTACAATGAGCTCACCACAACAGTGTCAAAAACAACAAAACTACCCTCTCACGTACTTACTCTATTGATCCAATAAACTTATTGCTTACCATGTTTTTGATTTCCGCTGTAGTAGTCGTGAACACGCTGCAATTTGCGACATGAAAACTGCAGGAACAACCTCAGGGGATCGTCCTAAAAAGTTCCTGCCACTCTCGTCACGTGGATAACGTCATTCGTTGTTGTTACCATGGTGATGCCGGATGGCGTTCGGTCAGCCCTTTAGGATTAAAGCAAGCTGAAAGGCATCAGATTTCTGTTGATGTATTTTCCATTAAATTCGGATATGCTATTACCGGTAGCTTGATGTCAATAGCAGTTTTCTTTACAAGCGAGCTTAGCGATATCAGACGAAAAAAAAAAAAATATTGACATTCATGACAGGTCTGTCGGATGTCAGACTCCATGTGGCAGGGATCCAATCCAGATCGCAAGGATTGAATTGTTCGGATGCAAACGGGCGTTATACCTGAAGTAACATACGGGACCGGCCATTATTTGTGTCGTGGGGAGGGAGGGGGGAGGAAGAGGAATTGAAAATGTGACCTCTGAATTTTCGATGACCTATCCCCCAACGAGGTACAAAAATATTCTAACCCCCCACAGCAAAAAGCAATTTCTTATGTCGTTTCAGGTTAAAGTGGCACTGTCACCGATTGAAAACCGTACGAAAATACCATGGCGCCATCTAGCGGCAGTGATATTGTTAACCTTTACAGCTTGCTCCCAGGTGCACGAGGACGTACCAAATTTTCTCTCAATGATCGTGGCTTGTTTGTTTCGTTAAAGGCAATGGGATTGTTCATTCCTTCGCTTGATGCACGCAAGTGCTAGATAGCGCTAGATGTTTACAGATTCTGCAGACGTTCTATAGGTGATAGTGCTATTTTAAAGTGGCACTACCACTGATTGAAAACCGTTCGCAAATACCCTTGTGCCACCTAGCGGCAGAGATATTGTTAACCTGTACAGCTTGCTCCCAGGGGCACGAGGACGTACCAAATTTTCACTCAATAATTAAGAAAGCTCGTGGCTTGTTTGTTTCGTAAAAAGAAATGACATTGAGCATTCTTTCACTTGTTGCAAGCAAGGGTTAGATAGTACTAGATATGCTAGATGTTGCCAGATTCTGCCTGCTTTCAATCGGTGATATTGCAACTTTAAGTGCTGATGATTTCCTTTGGACTAATTTCCTCTAAAAAAATAGCATTAAGCATCAACAGGTTCCAATTGTGTGGAATTTGAGCCATGACTAAAGCAAGAAGTGCCTTTAAACCACCCTTTGGACCGAAATTCATGATTCATGACGGTAGAATAAGTTTTGGCGTAAGGGATGCATATTGCTACTTCTAAGGCAGTTCGACCCCCCACAGCTCCAGAACACCCCCGCCATTATGGTTAACCACTGGATCTTACTATCAAGTCCAATAGGTGGACTCAACAAGCATTGGGTTTGAAAGCAAACGCACACACTGTTGTTACTGAGGATGAACCACTTTCCTAAGAGGAAATCAACGAGCTTTTGATCGGGCCAAAGGTAACCATAAGCCACCCGTTCCTAGTCCAGAACCTTCACCACTGTCCTACACATCTGAATCAAATAGAGAATGGGTCACTGCGGTGACTCCAGTTTGCAGCATTCACTTTCATCAGCAAATGGATTAACTAAAACACTCACTACAACACGCCCAAATCTTTGAACCGGAAAAGACCCCCACCCCACAGTCCGTGTAAAACGACTAAGGAAACGCTTTACCGTAGGAGAGTCCAAGTGATGACAGCCGTTCTTGGCCTTCCAGCTGATCTTCAATTTCCGTCCAACAGCGTGGTCTTCCTCTTCCACACGGAATATTAAACACAACAATGACAAGGCAAAAGATAACAACTGTGGCAAAGAGAAGTCAGGAAATGATAAACACACAAGAACTCGAAACGCAGACGAAAGAGCAGAAAATGAAAAGGTGAAAGGCAAAAGGGCAAAAGGCGAAATAACGAAAGGCAAAAGAACGAATGACTAAAGAGCGTAAGACAAAAGAGTGAAAGACAAAAGAGCGAAAGAGTGTAAGAACAAACGACGAAAGATTGTGTGACGAAAGGTGAAAGAGTGAATCACAAAAGAGCAAAATATGAAAAGGCTAAAGTCGAGAGGACGAAAGGCCGAAAGACATTAAGAGCAAAAGCAGAGGAAGAGGACACTTTGGAGAAAATGACAGGTATTCGCCCTGTAATTTAATAAGCCACTCTGAATCGGACGAAACCTCGAGACATCCCCAGTTTGAGGAGCCAAGCCCATTTTGACGACGCATCCACAACTCCCAACAGTTTCGACCCATCCGGCATGCATCTATCCGAACTATTAAAAAATTGTGGAAGACGTAGTTCCCAAAAGTTCCACTTCACATCCAGACCTAATGCTTCAGTGGAAGGCTGAGGAGCCCATATCAGAGGACACAAAGGATCAGGACTTTGGAGAAAAGAAGAACTGGACCACATAAACGTTTTGAAACTCAAGGCAGTCTTCAAAGCCCTCATCCAACTTCAAAACATGATATCAGGGAAAACAATACAAGTCCAGATAGACAACACCAAAGCAGTAGCATACCTCCAGAAAGGAGGCCAAACAAAACCCAGAAACTTTCACAATGATACTTCGGAGATTTACACGCTTTGCATTCAGTTAAAATCGACACTTCTTTCTGTTCACATTCCAGGAAACCGGAAAGTAACTGCAGATTCTCTCTCAAGTCATCGCAAACCAACCATGGGAGAGTGGACACTGAAATCAGCAAATATCTGTTAGCCAATTGGGAACTCCGAGGGTAGACCTATTCGCCACGAGGTACAACACCAGACTTTCCTAGTTAATCAGCCCAATCTTAGACGATCGGGCTTGGGCAGTACAGCCATGTCAACATATTGGGAAAATCTCTTTGGATACATGTTGCCAGCATTCACACTTCTGCTTCAAATCCTGCAGAAAATGGTAACAACACCGGGCCTGTTCATCTTGATAGCTCCAAATTGGCCATCGGCACCGTGATTTCCTCAACTCCTGCTACACAACCCATGGAGTCTACCAGAAATTCAAGACCTCCTATCCCAAAGCAGAAGAACTCAATTCAACCCAAACGCCAGCACCTTGAAGTTCCACGGGTGGCTACCATCCTCAGACTTTTCAAGGAGGCACGAACTTTTGAGAAACAAGCCATTAGTAGTGTAAGCAAAACAATCAAAGACTCTACCAATAGAATTTACGGCAACCACCAGAAGAAGTGGTTTCATTGGTGTCACACTTGCAGAAAGTCAGCCCAATCGCTCCCCTTTCCCTGACTTAATATGCTTCTTAACTGACCTCTTCAACTCAGGTTTAAAAGGATTCACCATTTTAGTATACCACTCTACTATAAACTTCATTTTTAAAACTGCCGGAAGAGAATAACCGTTAAGAGGATTTACGCATCTCAAGTCTGATTAAATCATTCGAAATGGAAAGACCTGCAACCAGAAGATTCTTTCCGGATTGGGCCCTCTCCTTGGTTCTGTACTCACTCATGAAGGAGCCTTACGAACCCAAGGCAAACTGTAACCTTCATCTTTTAACCAGGAAAACAGTCTTCGTGATAACAATGGCCTCAAGCGTAAGATCCAGCGAACTACAAGCCCTTTCAATGGACCCGGTATACTTGGTATTTCTGGATGACTACAAAGCCGTTTTTGACACCTTGAGAAACCTTCAGAGCAAAAACTTAAGACACCGAACAAACCAACGAAACCAATAATCACACCAGCTTTCACCCCACTCATAGGAGATGAACCTGAAAGATTACTCTGCCAGTCTGGGGCCTTAAGGTACTACTTGGAACGAACCGAAACAACGAATTTCAGAACCAACTCTTTCTGCCATTCAAAAAGAGTTTTGGTGAAACCACACCAACAATGATAGATTCTTGGATTAAGACTGTAATTGAAAAGCTTATGAAGCATCTCACTTCAATTCCACATTATCATCAGAATCACCGCACACGACTTAAGATTTCCACTTCTTGGGCCTTCCACAATGGGTTCCCCATTCCCGAAATCCTGCAAGCAGCATCAAGGAGAAATGCATTGGTCTTCGGCTCCCACAACTTTTAAGGATATGACCACCCAAGCTGGGACCCATCATCACAGCCAGAAGTGTTAGCACTGAACGATGATTAATAATCGTTTGTAGGCTACAACAAACGTTTTGGAGTAAATTGTGGACCCTTCTTCCTAACTTTTGAGCTCCCTGCTTGCTGGGTCTAGATGTTGTCTAGTCTCCTTAATTGCTGCACTGTCAATTGGATGGTTACTGGAGCCAAGAACGGGGTGTAAACTTGCAATTTCATTAACAGAAATTAAAATGGGATGTGGCAATTAACTACATCCAGTGTAAAATCAATCAAGAAACAAGATATCAAAATACTTCACTTTATATTATCACACAATCACACATACAATTAACAATTTGCTTGGTAAATAGCATCAGTGCGTGCATGCTATCTGACTATTTTCATCACAGACAACTAATTTAATCTCCAAGATGAAAAGACTCTTTGCACCGAACAGTATTAACTGCAATTTTCTACAAAATGTGTGCTTACTAACTTGACTATGTCACATCCAACACAAAATCTGCACAATACAAACTATAAAAAATGGAAGCTAAAACAATAAAGACTCACAACACACACTGGAATACAACCAATCACTCAATTTGTTAATACACAGAATCTACAACAGTATATTTTCCACACGTCAACAACTTAATAAAGAGAGAGCAAGTAGTTAACTGAAGTCATAATTGCTGCGAAGTTCAAATGACAATTTTACCGAAAACTTATCTAAAATGGACTTTTCTTAAAATCTGATAATGGCAATCTAATCCAGGTAAAAATTTAGCTATTTCAGTTACACGGAAGGGCATGAGATTAAATACAAATACAAATTATACAAAGGGTAGCCCACAAAAAAAGCAAAAAGACCTATTTTTTTTTAACAGAGACTGTTAAACACAAACTTTAACTCTGATTTGGTGTAGTAAAGATGCCACACACGGATAGATTTAGATCTTTTGGCCGAGGGGCCCTCCAGTAGAAAAAAATTTTCATAAATGGCCTAACAAAGCCAGCTAGTACTGTTACTACCCCCAGCAGGATGAAGGGTATCCACGCTTTACCATACATCACTGCCATATCCAGCTTCTTTCACATATTTGTTTTGTATAAAAGTCCGCCCTTTGGATTGGAGGGGGGCGAATGCCTTGTAAACTTATCCCAGATTCCATGAGTTATAGTATTATTTTTGGCATCGTTCCTAACTCGAGTCTTTATTTTAAAAAAATTTGAACATAGAACTCTTTTTTGGGGGGTTTGGGGATTGAATTTTGGATCAAGGAAATTAGAAAAGTTCGGATGTTGTATATTTGTTTAAGAGCTCCCCTGTAATACCAATCTCGAGTAACCATTAATTTTCAAGAATAGATGTGCTCACGGTTTTTTTTTTTTAGACAGACTCAAAGATCTGAATGTAGTGGATCACCAAAACATGAGAAATTGTCGTAAATTGCCTATTAAACGCCCATGGGGTGTTAAAATTAATTCGATAAAAAAGGAGATTGGGTGTAACAAAGTTACATGAATATTACTTCTGTCCAGGGACATTATTCAGGCCCATATCCATAGCAAAAAAATTCTGTGTTTATGCGATCATTCACGCACGTGATATGGGTTCGGTTTAGCATTAACGCAAAGCCTTTATTCTCATTTGCTCAGAAATGTAGTTTACTACACTATTTAGTTTGCTTTATGCATGAAGCTTCTAGTTAATTTTGGTGCAGAAAAACTACGATTTAGGGGATGAAACATTGATTTCCTTGCATGTACGAAGCTTTTAGTCAATTCCTAGCAGAAAATTACAATCTAAAATCCTTTAAGGTCAGAAATCCAGAAATAGCCCAGAGGTGCTGTGACTAGCTAATTTTACGATTTCTGATCTTAAAATCATTGGGGGGTCATAGCTTTACCTGGGCAGTTAATAGGCGATTTACGATAAATGTGCAACCTGGTTCTAAAAATTGACCCCCACAGATATTACAGTAGTGTAAATATTAATCCTTTCGAAAGTAGTGTAAAATCATCACCAGGCTAAAGCAGCTTGTAAAAATTACAAGTTAAACCATACTTCAGCATACTACCGTGCTTTCTTTCTACAACAATATGTCACTAGTTAGTGTTGTCAAACAACTTAAACTTACGTCAATCCAATTACACAACCAGAATAATCTAATATGAAATCACATACAAAGTATGATGTTGACTAGGGTTACGACTACAAGTTTACAACATTAAATCAGTTGTTAAGCAAAACTACAGTAGTAGGATACGAGATGCGGACACCTTTGCTCCATACTTCGACTACATACTACAATCTAAAACAAAATTTAGTCAGGAGTTGAACACAAAATTTACACATCGACAAGTACAAATATATTTATATACAGATCATGATGATGCATCATAGAAATTAAAATATGTTCAGTCGTCGAATATAATGATGTACTCTAAACATATACACACGTAAATTTCAATCAACTACTTGGATGTCTGAGATGATCTTGATTTAAATTACTGTAAAGCTGCTCAAAGGTTAGATAGCACAAATATTTACAAAGTAAGTTTATAAAACTAATATGTACATTCAAACCGCACCAGTGAGGCTTCAACAAGTCTCTAAAAATACCTTTTAATGCCAAGACAAATAAAAACAGTAGTTTTTGCTTCCGATTCGTTGACATTTTCTTATCCAAGTGAGCCAAAAAGCGTACTGCATATCCTTAAATTTCAAGCTTTTAATTGGAAACCGAAATACAATTTTCATGCTCTTAGTTTTCATGCATATTTTCAAAGAAGTTCTACAAACGCTACAAAATTTCTACATAGACGAACGTGGGGTTGCTTTAAGTTCATATTTTATAGTGAACACATATGGTCATGTAAAGCTTAAAAACAGAAAAAAAAACCACACAAAGCATAAACAAAATTCAAACATGTGACTGGGTGTTAGTACCATTAATTTTCAATTTTATACCAATACTGTGACTTGCTCCGACATCATCGCAATACTGTGGATCAACGCTGGACAGCAACCCAAGCGAATCATTTTATTTAACCCTAACAGTTGAAGTATTGTAAGAATTATGCTCACGGATCCGATTTTAAAGTGTACCATGATAGTAAATTAAACTACACCATTTATCAACCAGTCTACATCTTGTAATTTAAAATGGCTTGAGCCATAAATTACTAACTCTGTTGAAGAGCTTTAAGGAAAATGATAAAATGCAGTGCTTAACTATAGAATTATGAAAATAGAAACTATCAACAACACAAACCGACGATACGCTCTAATTCAAATACAAAACACATACATCAGTATTCTGTGAATTTTCGAAAGGCATGATGTCACCACTGGTGTTAGATTAGTTCTCCCATCTTCATCAGGCCAAACTCCCCCCCCCCCCCAAAAAAAGGAGTGGTTTGGGGGGGGTTGCCAAGCCGACCCGGTTTTTATAAGCCAACCCTAAACATGGTCTCTTTCTAACGAAAAAAAATTCCCTTCCTATTTTGACACTCCATCCTACTATACAAAACTGCCGAGCCCAAACAAGGGCGAAACAGTCTGTCTAAAGATTTTTGTGGGTGAGAGGTAATTGATATTAATTAATTGCAATGTAAATTTATAATATTAATTAATTGCAATGTAAATTTATAAAAAAAAAATAAACTTTTGGAGTGCCTGATGGGAGGAATAATCTAACACCAGTGGTCACATCACAACACGCCTATCAAAAATTGAGAGAATACTGATGTACAGTATTAGTTTTCCTTTGAATTTGAGCGCATCATCGGTTTGTGTGTTGCTAATCATTAAAAGTATCATGGTTGTTTTTTCAACGAAAACTATCAAAATTCCAAATATTTTCAAATCTACTCAACACTACCTAATTTCATTATTGCTGACCATTATGCTGATTTCAGTACTGAGAAACTATTAGTTTCAAAAATCCCTGTACTGGAAGTCACGTTTTGCACATTTTGTCAACATCACTACTAAAAGCCAATGCAGCGCATGGATGAATTAAGTGCGTGTTGTGTACAGTTGTATACCATACAAAAAAATCAGTTCGTATTGAGATCACCGTTGTACTACTTGGCAATAACTTTAGGTCCCAATTACCCAAATTCCTGCACACAATTTAGTTCGTTTCCTTTATTTTTTCATAATTATGTGAACAGCGGCACTACTGTGTGTCATTGGCAAGTACTTGTCTGTCCTGCATTTCACCCGCATACACTATTCACCTATTCATACACTAAAACCTTTCACCTTATAGGTGGATAACAAATTTTCAAGATAGATGTCAGTTACTTTTAGCTGCACTGAAAACAATTGGATATCGGGAAGCAATATATGACACAGGAAAAGATAAGTCCAGGCCTAACACCATTCGAAAAAAATATGTGATGACTAGGGGTAAATGATGTTAGATAATAATAATAAAAAAAAAATCATTGAAAACCACAAGAGAAAGTCAATCGCATGTTTTACTTACGTATTCACATCATAATACTAGGGTCAATTTGAAAATGTTGGACTTCTTGCCAAGTATAGGCAGAGCCAATTTTGAATTTCTCACTTTTAACATTTCAGAAATGCTTCGGTCGAATTTAGTTTTTTTTTCAAGTATATTGTATTGCCTAGACATTTCGATAACATGTACAAGCAGTAAATACAGATTTTTTTTGATTTTGATAAGAATCATTTGTAATGTATAAAACTGTCTTTCAATTCATATGCAGCTCTTCATACGATACAATTTGAATACGATAACGACCAAGGAATACTTTTGCGGGTAATTAGCTTTTAAAAGGATCTGGACAAATCACAAAGCAGGTTTAATAAACCACATTTTCTTCTTCGACAACTAGCCTACTAACTGGTAAACGAGTGAGCACAAGAGTAAAGTTATTGAGTCAACCGTGATGAGCTTTTCTTGTATTACCATTATTTCCCCGATATAAGACGACTCAAATATACGACGAGAATCATTTTTGGGCTAGCATTTTCCTAATGAATAAATGGCTGCGATTATAAGACGGGTGACTTTAGCAAGGCTTTAATTAGGCTTGCTATTACATATATTAGTTCGTATACTAATAAATTCACCAAGTACTGGAATCACTGCCCAAAATTTTAATAGCATCTTTGATTTAGCAGATCTTGTACTGCTTAGAAAGGACATTTTTCAATACATCAGTTTTTGCCAAATAATCCAAAACCTATTGGAGCAACTGGCATGAGATTAGCACCATTGGATAGCGCTTGGGAAAATTATTCAAATGGTATATTCAAACATCAAAATCGGACAAACATTTTATAAGAGTTATGGATTTGCAAGCAAATATAAGACGATGATACTGTTTTAATGGCATAGATTTGAAAATAGTACCATTTTATATTTGGAGAAATACGGTATCTTAATGAGCAAATTCCAACTTTAAGTGGCCAAACGTCACGTGTCCAGCACAGAATCAAGAATGGCAGCAGAACGAAAAAATAGTAGGTGTTAATAATTCCTTACCAAACTCTATACAGTAGTTGTTTCCTATGAAGCTGAGCAAAATTATATTTGCCATATCTGGGATGGGGGGGTTTTGTTAGTTCCGTTTAATATTGAAATAAAAATGCTAACTACAGTGGCACCAGACTATGCCCAATGGGGCAGCGAACACTGAAAATATAAGGCAAAAATATGTGTACAGTATTTCAGTACTGTACAGGTATTAAACAAGCCTGAATACAGCAAGCAATTTTTACAATTTATTCAGTACGAAATGCAAATTTCAACAACAAAATATGCCTACGTCATGATAGAATTTACCAGGACAAATTCCCGACGGGAGGCCAAGTTCTCCTGTCCTGACAGGACGACTTTCACCCTCCCTACCGTGCCGCTGGCGCCACCAATGTGATAGACAATACCGCAACGCAGTGCAAATTTCATTTATTGATAACCTGTTTGAAAACTTATTTGAGTCATTCTATTCCCAAGTAGCTAAAAATTAAAAGACAACTAGTACTTTTTTTTTTCATTGTTGCTTGCTTTGGCAACGCCTACGGGTGTGCGAGCCTCGAAAGTTTCGAGTCCAGTCGAGTTTCCTATCTGCTCAAACTCGACTCGATATAATCCAACCAAACTTGAATCCGGTGAAAATGCGATAACGTCGCCAATTTTTGACCGATTTTGACGTTTTAATATATCAAATTCATCGTCTCGACGAGAGCTTTCCGGTGGTGCAAATTAAGAGCCTCTAGCTCAAACCATTTTAAAGATATATCTTAAAAACTGGAAAACTAGTTGTAGACTTGACTCGCACAGTCCGTTAAGCAGCATCTTAGTTATTACACTAACAAGTAAAAAATACACTTGCAAAATAAGTGTGTTGACCAAATACTCGAACTCGGCTCGATACTCGATTCTTCTGTTGCAAACTCGGCTAGACTCGGCTCGAATTCAAATTATCCTACTCGCACACCCCTAGCAACTTCAAAACCTAAAATGTCAAGAAAAATCTGTTTCGGTTACAGTATTCGTCTATTACTTATTGGAATTTTAAATCCATTGTGGGCATTTTTGGCTCTTATTTGATCGGACGAGGAACAATCCAGTTCAATTTTGAGAGAGAAGCCTGGTTTCAATTTGGCACAAATAAATCAATTAGCGGTATACGTTTACTTGCATGCTTAAGCTTGGCAATTTATAGAACATTAACCCGTGATGAAATAATAAAAGAACCTAAAAGTATGGCAACCATGACAGTAACCTTATCAGTCCGTGTTATAATGGCCATTTTAAAACTTAAAACGTATATAACAAAAGTATTAAAACATCAGCTCACACGGTACTGCCTCACAACCAACCTAAACAGAGATAGTTAAAACTACAGTCTTGTTGGCTTAATATTTTGTTTTACCAGATATACCTTTCACTGAATCAGCACTGAAATTAACATTTTACCACTGTAAAAATGAAACTGTGAAGCTCACACACTTACACTTACAAATATTTACACACATTGCATGATACACTGCAAGTGCACACATCCATGCACACAACACAGGAACACTCCACAATTCCAAATTTGAAGAACACAGAAAACCAAAAATAGTTTGTTGGTTTAATGCACAGCAGAAAGAGAAAAAAACTTGTGACTGACAGCAATACACGTTTCTTTTCATGAAATGACGATGTTTGCAGGAAGCACCAAAGCTGTAAACCTCAGTCTTTTGAGTTGGGAGCAATGTGGCCTACTAAATAAATGTTATCGTAAAGATGACCCGACAGTTCGTCATCTGGCCGAGGAACAGCATTGCGAATATTACGAATGAATTCACGCTTCGACATTTTGTTCTTCACATGTGGGCTGCACAAATCGACAGACAGCAAGATCAGAGAAAAGCAGAGAATATAAACAGTATCTGAAAAAAAAAAAAGAAAACGGTTCAACAATAATATATTGTACGTTCTTTTGTACATACTGTTGCAAAAAACCTGAATGCAAATCGTTTTAACACAGACATTCACTATGTTTACATTTATGTTTGCATGAATCGAGGGGGAAATAATAACCTGCCCCATGCATGTCAGTTTCGATAAATAAAATAAAATCCAAATTTCATCTTTTGTGAGAAAATTTTGCCTGAGCAACAGTACTTTTAACTTCACAATGAATTAAATTCTTTTTAAGTAAGCTGCACGTATTTCTAAGTAACAATAAGAAACAAAAATAAATTATCAGTGGGCACTAGTAACACATAATAGTGCAAGGCAAGAAGCAAAAATCACTGACAAATGAAGACAACAGACGGCTAGTAAAACTGTTGTGCGACGTTGAAGATTAAAATAATGAATTTAAAAAAAAAGTTATTGTGAACTTACCGGTAGTGAGACCAAGATGAGGGTTGCACTTACAAAATCTTGCTGAAAATTTTTCAAGCAGAAATTGTAAATAATTGCCCCTTTCGTTGGGTGCCTGAATGGCGGAGAAAAGATTACGCAGGGCATTGGGTAGAAACTGGTTCTGATAATTCTGCAGCTCAATTAGTTTAGCAAGAACGTCTCTCCTGTAAATAGATTCGGATCATACTTTTAATTAGGTCCAAGTTAACAAATATAAACAGGCCCTATAAGGTATATCAAAATTATTCCAAAATCTACAAGAAAACAGGAAGAGGAAAAAAGGTGTACTCTGTAATTCCATTGGTCATAGGTTAAACCAGTGTATATTAGGGATGGGTCGGTTTCATTTTTTTGACTTCGGTTCCGGTTTTCATACCCACAAAACCACGGTTTTGGTTTCGGTATCGGTTTTTGCCATCCTCCACCGCAACCAGATATTTCAAGTTTTTTTCTTGTAACAGTAGTTTTATTAACTTCTAACCTGCTCTTGTTTTCACTTCCAGCAGCATCATAGACCATCATAGACCAGGAGCTTTGCTGTGAAATACACGTACATGATAATTATTAAAAAATTCAAACAACAAATCAATCCGATTTTTTGAACACCGTACGAAAAACCGACTCAAAATCCGAATCGGTTTCGGTTTTCAGTAAAAACCGAAAATTCGGTTTCGGTTACCGACCCATCCCTAGTGTATATGAGGGGTGTAATATGCAGCAAGTCTTAGGTTCGCGTCCCAGTCGGGACAGCTGCCATTCTTTCTCAGACTGGCAAAACATATCTCAGATTGGTAGGTCTCGAATTAACATAAAGCAGTCTTTAATGCAGAATGCTTGCTTCTTTAGAATACAATGGAGTGGACAATACGCTCGATCTGTCTGCTCTGTTTTCTTGTTTACGAATTCCAATATGTCACTATGTATTAAAATCCCAATGATGTCTTACTCTGCCCCATACTCAGGCCTTAAAACTTACTCCAGGAAGGTATGGACTTAGCTGTCCACCTGTGCACCTGAGGCTTAACTTCCCATTTTCAAATGATAAAATACCTTTATGAACAATATCGTTTCATGGCTTGGATGAATGGGATAGATTGGTCAGGGACCCGGGCAACTAGGCCATCAGCGCCAGAGACTTCACCACCAACCCTTGCAATTTGAACTAATGTTAATCATATATGTGGCAGAATCTAAGGCACAATCAAAGGCAGCTGCGTAAGAGAAGGGAGCATAGTGTACCAACAGTGTTTCAAGCAGCGTTTGATGACGAGTACGTACTAACTCTTTCCCGTGACATTAGCAACAACACTCTAGCATCAAGAAACATAGCCGACAAAAACCGTAGTGCCCATCTGACCTTTTGCCCTACTGTACGTACTGATCTTTTCGTTGCCATGCCCATGATGCATGGCTGAAAAAGATTCAGCATGCAATGGCGTGCACGTAGTTACCATTTGTAACGTTTAACAAGATAAAGTATAACAATATCAACTAAAAACTTAACACAAGTGTAGGTTTTTACACACTAGGCAGAGGACAGGCTTCCCATAGTTTTATACAGGGTAGTCCACAAAAAACTGACCACCCTCAATTTTCTAAGTCAAACTTTTCTAGTTAGCACCCCTGGGAACAGGATAGGACAGAAAGCAAATCTATTGAAACGGGAAGATTTCTGTCTCTCCTGGTTCTGAGGGGTGCAAACCTGAAAAGTTGGACTGAGAAAATTTAGGGTCATCAGTGTTTTGTGGACCACCCTGTATTACTGCTGGTTCCTATATTTATACCGTCTCTATTATACTGCGAAATATGCATGGTGGCGCAACATATGATTCACTCAAGCTGGTAGACACTTTGCACATGATGATTTCAGACGAGAAATTGTGAAGCTACATGGAACACCTTCATAATAAGCCACTAGTAGTAACATGATTTATTGCCTCATGTTAGAACAAGTGGCTGGATGAGCCAGTGTAAGCAGCAGATCAAGTATTGATTTCAGCCTACAACAGCTGCAGCCAAGTAGGACGTAGCGTCGTAGCGGGTTACACAAATTGAGACACAAATTGAGACAAAGGCATTAAATAACAATAGAAAATGAAAAAGACTGATCTATTTTAATCCATAATGGTAATCCAATATTAGGTGCGATCGCAATAAATCTCACAATATACATAAATTTGTATTATCTTTAGTATTTCAGAGGCAAATATCTTTACAAGACGGGCTAACGATTATAATTTTTTTTTACCTTGAGTCTAAATACAGCCGCATCTGCCGTAAATTTAGCGCCCGAGTTTGGTGAAAAAATTGGGCTATCTCTATCGGCTCATTGAGTAGCAGCCCATTCTTGAAAAAATAGTCCATACCCTGCAAACAAAATAAGCAACACGATATACACAACTTACAGTAACATCTGCAGGTTTTTGCAGGTCACAATAAAAACTGTACTTGACAAGCCTAAAGCTAGTCGGGCTCAGTTTTACTGCAAAATGTACCACCTAATTACTATTATTAACATTGCTAACTAATAAGTAAGGGCTGTCGGTAGATGGACATAAGTAGTGTTCAAATGTATAATACCATATTGTGTCGCATATAAACAGCCCAATTTTACCTGGGGGGAGGTCAAAATTGGTTTCTATTGCCTAAAGAAAATATACACTACCTGTAAATTTAATTGCATTCAGTTCCTGAGTGCTGTTTACCCTGGAGGATTTTTAATTCTCGCGATACGCCCAGCTCATCCGCCCATCTGCACATGCGCAAGCATATGCAGACCCTCCATAAATAGGGCTACGGCGAAAGCCAGCCATCTACTTTTCCTCTCAATATGTCAGTCATGTGGTAACTCAAGAGGGGAGGTTGGGTGGGTATTTACAGGTAGTGTATATTTTCTTTAGGCAATAGAAACCAATTTTGACCTCCCCCCAGGTAAAATTGGGCTTTCTACTTGCCGGTCAGAAAATATCCACTACCTGTAAATTTAATTGCATTTACAGTTGACCTCGTCAGTATAGATGGCGGGCACCATCATGACGGGTTCCCAAGGGCGTGAGCTGGGTCCCGGAGATTGTGGTGGGGACAGGATGATGGAACAGAATACTGTCGCACAATCTCAGCACAAAGAGCCGCAAGGGCAACTGCAGTGGGAAGATTTTCATGAGTATGTATTACAAACAAATGGAAAAGAGAATTACCTTGGTAATAATGAGTGAAGTTGATTGAAGATTTGATGATGAGATTTAAGGTGTGGTGGAAAAAAGGTATGTCCGGTCACATAGAATTTCCTGTAGAGAATAACATGTGAAGGGTCATTCCAGCCAGGATCCAGATGAGATTGTTTTAATGGAAATTCTGTGAAGTGATTATGGTCTGGAGGTGAATGAAAACGAATAGCCCTTTGCTTTAGATCTGCAGATGATGCATGGTAGTGGGCGGGTGCGTTGGAGAGAGAGTTTTCTCATTTCACTTTTGGCGGGTTGAAAGTAGGGCGCGTTATCCCATTGCCATATTTGGCGGGCAACATATTTTTCAGGAGGCATAGCCTGATTCGCCCTGATCCACTGTTGAGTGATGGCACAGTGTTCTTGACGCATGAGGTCAGGGAGTCTGGGTGGTGTAGATGGTGATTCGTTAGAAGTTGGTTTGATGATGGTTGAACCAACCTGAAGTTGTAAGGGGGTTGAAGTGGTTTGGGTTGAACGATGAGACCGTGTGATTTTAGGTCTGATTGGGGGTTGAGGCCGATGAATCTTGAAGATCGGTTGGCGTTGGACAGTGTTTGGAAGTGGTGATAGTCGTCGGAATCTGGCATCCGCTAGTTCAACTCTTCGACGAAGGTGATTATTACTCGCTATTAAATTCTCGATGTTGAGTTTGTAGGCGGAAATGATTTTTTTCAGCGTTTGCAAGTTTCTGTTCCAGGTGTTGGATACGAGATGCAACGGGGCCACAATTTGTCCTAAAGCGAGATTGTTCTTTAACACTAAAGTCAAGACGGTGACGAATTGCTTTCTGCAGAACTGACGAGTCGCTAAAGTGTAGGTGTTCAGAATGTTTAGATGGCGTGGAGTCAGTCCAAACGATGTGTCATGATCAACCGCAGGCCCTGTGATTGGAGCAATGGCAGCGTTAGTTTTTGCAGGTGAAACTGTGGCAACAGGTTTAGAATTAGGCTCCGTTGCTGAAGACAATTTAGGAGTTGATGAAGGGTTGGTAGAAGTTGCGGATGAAGTGGTTGGGGACTCCAAAGTGGGGGTTGAGGTCGTCGTCGAGTTTGTAGAGGTCAACGTGCGATCACGAGCTTTCTTTTCCTTAATTTGTTGAGAACGTTTTTTGGCCGCACGGTTCTTCATACATATGAGGGGCCAATCGTGGATAGGTATGGTGAGGCAAATCTTACACGGGTCGGTGTCGAAGTCACACTTCCGGTGAGATTGGCACGCAGTGTGAGGGTAGTAACGGGCTCTTTTTGAAACAACTGCGGCACAAGTGCAGGTGTCGGGAATTCGTGCCAGATCAGGGTTCCATCCTCGAATGAATGTGTTGGACTTCCCGCCACGGAGCTTGGGTGGCATGTATTAAGAGGCGCACACGGGATAACGTGAACAACGTAGAGGATGTGATGAACGCGCTGAGGCGGGAAAGAGGGCTGTGCTGATTGGTGGGTTGACGAGCGAGCCGAGGGACTGTGTTGATGGATGAGGACAGGCGAGGTGAACGAAGACTAGGCCAATAGGTTGAGGGAGCGACTTGGTCGGTAGGCAGCAGGTCGTTTGGCGCGAACGAACAGAAGTCTGCGGTGTTTCATGAAGGAAGGGCCAGGAGTGGTGAGAAGTTCCAGAAACTCTGGGTGTAAAGTTGGATGCAGGTTTTGAAATGTTCAGTAGTGACAGGTTAAATCCGTGTTCTGGAGGTAGTAACGGAAGAATGTTGTTCCTGTGTAGAGCGGATGGAAGCAAAAGATGGGAAAGTGCATTCGAGTGAAGGTGGCACACATGAAAAACTGTCGAGAGTCAGTTAATGATTCATGAAATTCAACATTGATTGACAAGGTTAATACGTTAGCCTGGAGTTGGGGTCGAGAGGGGTGGCAAGAAGCAGCATCATGTGTGTGGGAAGCGGGCAGTCGTAGAGGAAGGGCCGTAGGTGTGTGATGGTCCTGAAGAGGCCGATTTGATGGATTAGTAGCCTTGTTGAATTGGAAGATTGCAAAGCCACTGATGATGATGGATAGAGGAGTGAGCATCATTGCCAACATGGCTGTGCCCGTTTTCATGGCTCGGGGAACTTGGGCTTGTAAGGAGTCTTCGTAAGGGTAGGGCGATTGCCGTTCAAGTTGAGCAGGTGTAGAGTGTGGCGACGTGCTTCAAGGGCTAGTGCCATGTCAAGCCGTCGTGGGATGGACGATTGTTGAGAAGTCGATGTAAATCCAATGAAGATGAGGTTGAGTGCCGTTTCTTCTTGTGGGGACGAGTGAGCAGGTAGAATGAGTCTGCGAGAACCGTTAACAGGAGATGCAGTCCATTCCCGTATGTAAGAAGCATCATGTGTAGCATCATGGGGGGGGCACAGATGGTGACAGGGTTGGTCTTGTAGAAATTTATTAGATTGCTCCTCCATGAAGCGATGAGTCATAGGTGGAAGTTCATTATGTTGATGCCGAGATGTAGGTGATGAGGATTCATGGGAGGGTTAGACGAAGTTGGAGGAGCTAGACGAAATTGGCGTTGACCGTATGGAATCGGTGGTTGTGGATTATAGAGTTGTTGTTGTAGAGGTCGACGGTCGAACCGATGAGAGGAACATAATGATGCACGGGTTTTTGAGCGGTTGTCACAGCGAGGATAAGGGGCAGCAGGCCCGTTGACAAAGGGTTAGAATGGCTGTTAGAGACGAAAATGAGGGACAGCAGGCGTTGATAGAAGGTTGAGTGGCCGTCACAAGCGAAGATAGGGGACAGCAGGCACGTAGATAAAGGGTTGAAATGGCTGCTACAGACGAAAATGAGGGACAGCAGGCGAGTTGATAGAAGGTCGAGTGGCTGTCACAAGCGGAGGTGAGGGACAGCAGGCACATGATTGAAGGTTAGGATGGCTGTTTCAGACGAATAATGAGGGACAGCAGCTTAGAATTGATGTACAAAAAAGGAAGAATTCAGGTGAGAAGCGTGTCGGTCCGACAAGGCTGCGGCGATGAAAGCAGTGAAAGCGGCGAAAGCAATGTAAGTGACACCATCTTGGATGAAAGTGACGAAAGAAGTGAAAGCGACGAAAGCGATGCAAGTGATGTGACGCCATCTTGGATGAAAGTGACGAAAGCGGCGAAAGCGATGCAAGTGATGTGACGCCATCTTGGATGAAAGTGACGAAAGAGGTGAAAGCGGCGAAGGTTTATGAAAGTAATGAGCGGCAGAAGACGGTTGCAAGGTGAAGATGGGAAAGCGACGAAACTCGGCGATAGAGAGTACGGGATTCCAGTCAGGTGGGGAATGCAGTTGCCGACGGTCGATAAGCAGAAGTCGTAGGGGTGGCAATGATGCACGGGCAAACAGGCGGCAGTCACGACGGAGAGGCGACACGATGCGGAGAACACACAGAGGTCAGCCGAAGAGATCGATGAATAACGGACAGACGGCTTCACCTTGGGTTTCCGATGAGTGCTCACGGGTACAGGATGAAAGCGACGTGAAAGACATTCGACGAGAAAATGGGTGCCAGTGGATTCGGCGCCATCTTGGACTTTCGATGAAAGCAAGGTGAAAGATGAAAGACTTTCGACGACAGCATCAGGTGAAGAAAGTGACAGGCAATCGACGAGTGGTCTTTTGGTGAAAGGCTTTCGATGAGAGGCCACATGGAAGAGGGGCTTTTACGTTCGATCTTCAGAACGAAGGACTTTCAAGAGATTCTTGTGATGATCTTCAGTGAAGGCAGGACGAAGGACTTTCGACGAGAAAGGTGATGGTCTCCAGGCGTAGGCTTCTTCATGGTGAAAGACGGATGAAAGGCGAAAGCGAAAGATGAAAGTGAGGAACCGGGGTAACAGCGTGCGTCGCGGACGAGCGCTGGAAGAAAAGAGATGGCTGGCTTTCGCCGTAGCCCTATTTATGGAGGGTCTGCATATACTTGCGCATGCGCAGATGGGCAGATGAGCTGGGCGTATCGCGAGAATGAAAAATCCTCCAGGGTAAACAGCACTCAGGAACTGAATGCAATTAAATTTACAGGTAGTGGATATTTTCTGACCTGCAAGTAGAACGCACTTTTTCCAAATATTTTTGTCCAAAAAAAACAACCTGCAGGTTATATGCGGACACGACGACAATTTTGCTAAATATTGACCGATTCAAATACTCCATTTTAAATGTTTTTTTTTTTTTACCATCTTTCCAATGGTGCAAATGACAAGTCACTAGCTACAACTGTTCTAAATTTATTTATAAAAAAAAAAAATTTAACTTTAGATAAGATACCGATACTGATCCAGTTTTAAAATTTTGCCAATACTGGTAGACAGACACACTCCAAAATTTAATCCCTAGTTTTTTTTTATCAATAGTATAGTTTTCTCAAAAAGTCAAAAAATTATTAAATAAAACATTTTAAAATGGTAACCAACTCGGTGATTTTGTGAACAAAATGCTGCAAACCGTGTGGTTATCGATATTATTTCTATATATCAACGTTATTTCTAGTGTATAATTTTCGCTAATGGCTAATTTCCAATTTTCCTTAATGGTTATTGATATATCAGCTAAAATTGTTACTACCGACACCAAAAATATTGGTGATAAATCTAATCCCGTATCGGTACCATTATCGGTGTAGCCTTAATCTGTAAATATGATAAATTGCTGCTCACTGGTCCTTTTAACTGAATAATTGCACCATCAAGTTCTTAGATAATCCTAGTGGTTCAAGCACCATTAGGTAATAACGTTTTCATATCTTTGTAAACTTCTATAGAATATCAAGTATTTTGTACAGAAAGATGCACTTGTACTTTTTTTCAGGTCTTTTTTTCTGGGTGCATTTTACCTGCGAGATTATAAGGTGTACTATTGAATCAAATAGTGCGTCAGGACATGAGCTTATGAAGGATTCCATTTGGAAAGAGGAGTGCTGGACAATGTTAATGTTCTTTGTAAGCACATGATCGGCTACTGTGCCCACTAATGCAATGTTTGGACTTCAAAATGCTTCACGTTATTAGGAATGTAAATAATGTAGCTTTTTTTATTATGTTTAAAAATATGCAAACACATGATACTGGAGAGTTCAAAGAATTCGAAAAATCCAAAACGACAGCTACACAATAGAGAAGTTTCCATCGACCTCCAACAAAAAGATGTCAAAAATTTGCGAAATTGACTAATTTCTGTGTTGTGAGATTGAGCGTTGTTGTCAGTTTGGGTTTTTCAAATATTTTGTTATGATACCTCAGTCAGTAAATAAGTCGTGAAATGCAGATGTCCCAGTTAAGCAGGCTTCCACCCCGTTCACCACTTAGCGTTTTTTTTTCCCACGAGAAGAGTATGCATGCGAAGCATTCCCACCTGCTTCTTATCTTAGTGCCGTCGGCAGCAGGATATCGTCTGGTAGCGATGCTCACCTCGTATCCTGTGTGTAATGACACCCAGGA
>JAHWFP010022544.1:0-30696 GCA_023313725.1 Lithobius niger | reverse complement strand
CTGGTAGCGATGCTCACCTCGTATCCTGTGTGTAATGACACCCAGGAAGTTGCATAAAAAAAAGTAAAAAATAAATACTTCTCAAGACAGTCCAGCATCCACCTTCTATACCTGCACAGCCTCCGCAGAGGCAGAACTTTCTGCAACTGTCTGAGACAGCAATTGTCAGAAAAAAATTTGTCTGCAATTAATCTGTTTTTATCATAAGGTTACCCACATGTTTATTGGTTTTTATGGAATAACTTATCAGTGCTTTAGCCTATTAATCTGGTTACTCCACCAATAGAAAGGTCTCGTCGAGACGATTAAAATGGCATATTGGAATGTCAAAATCGGTCAAAAATTCAGAAAACGGCAGAAATTTGGCCAAAATTTGTCTTGAAAAGAGGACTAACGCTATGCCCAAAAAGAAACAACCAAAAACAATTATTGGACTAGCGAATTTTCGGTAGTATAATATGCTTACAGAAACATCCCACTACTTTCATCTGGCAAAAAGTGTACGAGCACGCACAAAAATAACGACTACATGCTAGAGCTTATGTTTCATGAGTTTGCAGCACGAGACGACAGCACCATCCAAACGGACAACGGCGGCGAAATTCAAACATAAACTCTAGCATGTAGTCGTTATATTTGTGCATGCTCGTACACTTTTTGCCTCATGAAGGTAGTGGGATGTTTCTGTAAGCATATTATACTAATGAAAATTCGCTAGACCAATAATTGTTTTTGGTTGTTTCTTTTTTGGCATAGCGTTAGTCCTCTTTTCACGATTTCGTTAGCCAGAGTAAAATGAGGCGACAGTTGAAGGCGCCGCACAAAATGTGTTCGCGGCGGCCTTCAACTGTCTGCGACGTACATCGCACGTCGCGCTGATTCTGCCATGGGGTCAGCCTCCCACCCACCACACGTGATTTCACGACCTGTCTACACACAGGTATAATGCATGCAGCAGCATCCGGCCAATGTAGTCCAACACCCACCCACACTGTCTCCTCCTCCTCGTCCCACAGGTGAGAAATAATTTTCAAAGGTTCCCAGACCTCCAGCTCACTTACTTAAACAGAAGACCGTGGTCTACTGTATTCCTGGGCTAAGTACAATGCAGTTTATAATGTGGGAGAAACAACGAATGTAACAAGATCGCCTCAAGGAGCACATTGGAGACACTGTTAATGGTGTTCCAGTGGCATTGCACAACATCACCTAAAAACGAAATCAGATATTGCCAGGGACAAGACAACTATTTTGCTTAAACACGATGGCGTTCAAAAGCTCATGACAAAATTCCCCAATTTTTCCGGACCAAAACTGACATTTTTCCCTGATTTTTTTCGGTTGAAGGATATTTTTTTCCCACATTTCACTCAAACCGCAATAACCATATCACATTGCTTTGCTAAAACATTGCACTGCCTTAATTGGTAATGGTAAACAGTAGGAAAGCCATAATCTTAACAAAACTAGAAACGCACTTAACAACGTAACGTCCCATATTAGGCTACATAAGCTTAAGGAGTTTTCGCTTTATCAGAAATGAAACAAAAAAGGACATGAAGTTTTAAACTGAAATAAACTGAAGGTTTTAGCAGTGAAAAATGAGATCTGAATTAGCTGTTCTTTAGATGAAGAAAGACTTTCCGGCAAATGTTGAGATCCCTGACTTTCAGTATGTGTTTTTAAAATTCCCTGATTTTTCCCTGAATTTTCCAGACTTGATAAATTCCCTGAATTTTAATGGCTTTCCAGGTAGAATGCCACCCTGTTAAATCAAACACCCACAAAGATTTTTACCTTAGGGCCCTTGAGTCTCTAGCCATAAAACATTTAGCTAAAAAGCAAGTACTCCTCATGAATGTAACGAGACCAGCATACGAAAACATCTACCAATCGTCAAGCTGAATCTGGCCACCATCCTGGGTAGCAAATGGCAGTCCAGAAGAAACATGCCGGGTAGATCAGTGGTGACGGCAGTGCATGCTTTCGAAATTTTCTTCTCCTTACGATGTAGTGACATTTGATTTCCCTTTTGCACAGAACTTTCTGAGGAAGGTGAATGACGAAGTTTCACCGAAAATTTAAGGAAGAACCATTACTGCGTTCTCCTATTATGATATTGGTTTTTTTTTTTAATTGTTCAAGATTATTGACTTCGCACACTGCTGTACAATGGTTTCCTAGATCGCTGAATAAACTTGCCAACAGCTTTACTGAAGGAGACTTGACTAAGTAAGGGTTTCAGGATACAACTCTACGACTTTTAAGAAGATAAATAAATTAAATATATGAACAAAAACTACCAGCACTACTTCATTCGAGTCGTATGGAGATTAAAAAAGGACTATCAAAGAGAAACTACTGAATTTTAATGAGAGAATTAAAAAGCAGGACTTAAAAAGTTTGTAAGCACTTATACGACCCCTGGACAACATAAGGAAGTTAGGGGAAGGGTCATGGGTTTTCCAAGTCCTAGTAAGGGAACATCAAGCCAAACCCAAAATAATTGTTTGGTTAAAAAAAATAGGGTCGGTCAGTAAAAATGTTTTACACTTGTTTTTTATTACTAAATCAGAACGACTTATTTCAAAAATTGTTAGGCCACTTAAAATAAGAAAGTTGTTTCTCGAGCCTTTTACAAAAAAAAATCGGTGCGGGCGGGCGAATTTTTTTTTTTTATTATTTATTTACTTTTTTTACCATAATATAGGGGTTGTAATTTAAAATAAAGCCATTTTTGTTCTATTTTTTTTTAATGAAAAACTTCAAACAAATATGACGGTTTACACGGGAGCCCTATCACAGTATTTGGTAAGCAAAAAGAACACTCGCACAAAAAAAGAAGTCCGGTGAATTCAAAATTCGTTAGAACAGATCGTGAGTTGACATTTCTGGTTTCCGTAAACCAAAAAAAAAAAGGTCGGTGCGGGGGGTTTGGAGTCCGTGCGGCGGGGCTTGAGAAACAACTTTTTTTTAAATGGCCTTATATACATATTTTTTTTTGCAATTAAGATACATTCATGTTCACGGAGCAACACTTTTATTTTTCCAGGAAGCATTTGAACCATGTTTTTTATAGTACGATGGAGTGTCAAAACAGGGAGGGGGATTTTTTCTTCCTTAGAAAGAAAAAATGTTTAGGGTCGTTTATAAAAATAGGATCAGTCGGGTAACGCAAATCAAACCATTTTTTTTTTTTGTTTGGCCTCATCAATTTTTTAAGCCATATAGGGAGTGGGGATTTGCTAAGAAATGAAACAGTAGTAAAAATATGAACACCTAGACGAAAATTAATTCTCGTGTGCAAGACTCAGTTTGAATTTTCGAGCCACGTGATGACACAATTTTTTTTCCGTCTAGATGGCTATACACTGGTCTCCACAGCCGTATCCAGAAGCTACGACGGGTGTTGTTGGCTTATTATCATGTTTTTTCTTCTTTTATAGCCTACTGAATCGTGTTTAAAAAACATTTTGTCTCACATGCTATTGCAACACCTGTCATTTAGCTTACCACTAAGTACCAATGATTATAATATTCAACTTAAATATTTCAGTGCAAGCTATGTGTGGTTTCATAGCATGAGATCAGGAAGCGGAAAAAAAATCTGATAGTTACACTGTGAAAATTTACAATTTACTTACCATAAAAGCATCTGCGTTGAACGTCAAAGTTCCCTCATCTAATTGCATATACAATTTGCGAGAAATAGCAACAATATCTCGATGATTGTATATTGTGACGTATCCCCATTGTGACTTGCACAATCTGTAAATGCAAAATGTTTTTTCAAGAATTTGTATTAAAAAGTATTACACCATACATAATACGGAAATTAGGAATAAGGCTCTACAGATCAAAGCATCTGCGTTGAACGTCAAAGTTTCCTCATCTAATAGCATATACAATTTGCAAAAAAACAGCAACAATATCTCGATGATTGTATATTGTGACGTATCCCCCATTGTGACTTACACGATCTGTAAATGCAAATTTTTTTAAGAATTCGTATTAAAAAGTATTACACCATGCATAATTTTGAAATTAGGAATAAGGCTGTACAGATATCCTTTTTCCCCCACCATGCCAAACCGACATAAGTCTTGACCTGTATACTGAAGGATTTTACTAACTGATTATGCGAAAAGGTAGTTTGTGTCTTGAACTCTCATGTTAATTCGCACATTCAAACAATTGGTGCTAAAAAAAATTGTTAAATTACGCTACCAAGAAATAACAAAATTTAGCGTTACAGAATCGTGTGTGTGAAGAATAGGCCTAATGCTTCATCTGTTTGTATTTTAGACGCAGAAATCGATTTTGATGATTAAAAATTGGCCAGCAGGGCTGCACTGATAAAGATATTGGTAAGCCACCGATAACTTGGTTTAGGAAAAGAAGGCAACGCCAGCATGTTCGTTAAAATAAAATGTTGTTTTTTGGCAATTTGGTCAAAAAAACAGAACGATTTTAACGTTCAAATATTACACTTTGACATATATTTCTAGAGGTATTGAATGGTACTCATTTTTAATCAATAGCTTGAATGGTTCCGCTATTACCAAAAAAAAAAAGCTAACCCGAAAAAAGACACTTTAGAGCACAAAATTTTTGTCACAGTAGCCACAAAACTAAAATTTTTCATAAGCATGGTCCCTTCGGACCTAAACCATGCATATAAAACCAAAGCTGCCTCAGCTCTCTTCTCAGGTAAAAAAATGAATGTCAACTGAATCAGTATCAGATTCCCAGTGGTCGACCAGCTGCGGTTATTGAATCGTCAAAAATGGTAGCTACAGCACTCATGACCACAGTACTTGCCCTTTTTTGCCAAAAGGCCTGTATGGGCCTGAATCGTACGCTGCTTTACCACTTCATTTTTTTAGCAGTCTTGCGAGAAGTGAAAAAAAAACTATTTCACTTTCCAAGACTGCTAACAGAAAAATATGTATTTTTCCTTGCTGTCAAAGATTTATTATTTGGATTTAGAAACCAATACTTCCAAATTAAAACGTGGCTGCTACGTCGATGGAAAGAAGTAAAAAGGCAGACAACTCAATGCCGTCCGTTTGCAGGAGTATGAAACAATATATTGTCTGCGAGAAATTCTTCTGTTTACCTCTATTGGATTATCAAGTCTCTATTCCCTAAGGGCCAACAATTGAAAAATAGTAAGAGAGGTGTGTGAAGCTCTTATTGTAGAATGTTTCCCACAAAACATACCAGCACGTTCTCTAAGTTCCACAGACTTATGAATGTCCATTTTCTGTAATTTCCCACGAACTTCATTGGGAAAATTTCTGCTCCCAGTAATACCAGTAAAAAATGCCAAAACTGACATTTAAAAAACCAAGCACTTACCCATGCCAAAGCAAATCGTCGGCAGCTAAACCTTGCCATACACAAGCTGCCAAACAAAGATCAGTCGCGTTGAGATGTGAAAGTACTGCCAGACCAAGTTCTGGCGGAAGATCATCTAGATCAGGAAATTTGTTGGAAGTCGTGAGAGCGTCGATCGTGTCTTGTGCGTGGCCTTCTTCTATCAAGCGTTTCAGCACCTGGCCCATCCCTGTCGGGGAAGAAGCACTCACGACATCAGGTCCTTGCGCAACCAGTACCACACGTTGGAAAACTACACCACCACAGCAGACGGTTCAGCTCCAGCACATTTCTTTAAAACTTGGTCACGCATCTTAAATTAGGCTCCTGCAAAAGATAAAATGTGATTCAATAGCAACCTTGACAATTGTGAATTGCCCATCCCTAGCGTCGGGGTCATCAGATGATGAACTTAGCTCACCAATGTCCGAATTCTGCTTGCCATGAGAAAATAATTTAAAGTTACAGCAATTTTGGTGCTAAGTTAATGTTAGTAGAATGTGCGTTTCGTATGACTGACCTTTACTGCACCCAGACACCTTGACTGTAACTAACCGACTTGAGGGGGCTGTATTTTCGATCGTTTTGACCCGGTAATACGCCGTTAAATTATCTTAATTAAAGCTTAATAAAATTTGTGGTCGACGACTTATAGCCTACTTATTTCAAACCTCAGACAGGATTCTTTTACAGATGTTTTCTTCTCATTTGGCCATGGCACAAACTCTCAACTCGGACACGAAAGTTATTACACTGTTCACATACTTCTTCCTCTTTTATCTGTGTAATTTTCCCATGAACTGCAGCAATCAACTCTGCATTCTTGTTTCCCTAACATTGCATTCAAATCATAATTCGTTCATAATCTGGTCGATCCCTATCTTTCACAATGAAGAAATTTATGTTTCTTAGGTTAACTTTCACAAGATGGCCGACGTTTTTAGGCATTAAGGAAGCTGCCTGTCAAAAGCATTCCTCCCTCAAAGAGGCGCAGTAAGCTAAACGAGGAAAATCAATCAAGCTAAAAAGAAAGAGTGCGACGCCACCCGCCCTCACCCAACAAGACAACAATCACGAACACTTATCAAGTATAAAGCCTCGATATAACAACCAGATAATCAATAGGGCTTCTGTCAGTCTCATCATTCCGAACCAAACATATTACAAGAATGTATGGCGACTATAACTGATTTTCTCATTCAGAGAGGAGAACAATAATGCATAAATCACATACATGTGATGCGTCCGACGTTGTTGAAAGAAGCTTGCAGGGCAACACACTGCTAACACTACATTAGGCTTAAAAATTTATTGTTTTGCTGTAAATCTTTTATTTGCAAAAGTTTGTTACACCTTAACTGAAAGATTAATTGATTAGGGCTTAGTCCTTACAGTTCTGAACGGTGTTCTGCCACATACCGTTAGTTTTTAGCTAGCACTTTTCCTCACATTGAGTTTCAGGGTTGCTACTGCAGTTGCCATTTCAACGAGGAGCGATCAAAACGAAGTTGCCAAATGCCATTTTTTCCTTGACATTTGGTGAGTGGCGATCAACATTAGTAAAATTTGTTCAAGAGACAACCAAGGCAACTTTAACCCAAGTGACAACATGAACTACATACAGTTGTGTTGGACAACAGTATACTGCTGATCACTGTTAAATACACTCACAAAAATGACAAAATTACAACAATGGTGAATTTTATCTATAATCTGAAGTTAGTCCAGCAGTCAAATTCAACAATTAGCTGAAGGCTTGTTTAAAGGTACATCATCATTATCAGTGGCCTACTCTATAAATTCATGAAGTCACCTCCTTTTACCCTTTGCGTGCCACAATTTGTTTACAAATAAACCACCCCAGGCCATGTTTTTCTGATGTTTAGCACAAGCACTGACATAGTCCGCTTGATAAAATTGTTAAAAAGAAAGAGTGTGACGCCACCTGCCCTCATCCAACAAGACAACAATCACGAATACGATCAAGTATAAAGCCTCGATATAACAACCAGATAATCAACAGGGCTCCTGTCAGTCTCATCATTCAGAACCAAACATATTACAAGAATGTATGGCGACTATGACTGATTATCTCATTGTGTAACAAACTTTTTTATGTGCAATTTGTTGTGTTTTGATGAAAACAAATGCACCCATTTTTTGGTAGTAAGATTAATAGCACACAGGCTTCTGAAAATTACGTGAAAAGATATGAAACTGACAATAAAACGATAACGAGACTTAAATTTTGGAGTTGTATAACGTTTGTGGCCTCCCAAAGACATTTACCGGCCCATGAAGGGTTAAAACCAATACAAACAAGCCACAAAAAAGCCACAACATTTTTTACTGTTTTTATTTTTCATTTATGGGAGGCTATTGGCAGCATTACTGCATCCCAATCATAAATCACACAACAATCTTAGATACATACCCCGTCACCCCCAACACTTGCTACTACTCAAGGTACAATTTACACACACTACAATGGTCTTTGAAGATTTGTGTGTCAACATTATACTACAGCCATTTGTCTCTTTAAGATTAACTGATTAACTGCATGAAGCCTTACTGTATGCTGATTTTTAACTGCATCCCCATCCTGACCGTGCTTCAAAGAGTTGCAATAATGCTAGTGCGACCACCTTCTTTAAGGAGGCACTAGCGTTCTTGTAACTATCTCTAAAGGTC
The DNA here is from genome assembly GCA_023313725.1 of Lithobius niger. Taxonomy (NCBI): domain Eukaryota; kingdom Metazoa; phylum Arthropoda; class Chilopoda; order Lithobiomorpha; family Lithobiidae; genus Lithobius; species Lithobius niger. The sequence continues at coordinate 22,626 of JAHWFP010022544.1, read as the reverse complement.
AGTCCGGGTGGAAGATGCAGTTAAAAATGGGCATCTTACGTTGAGGCTTCACGCAGTTAATCAGTTACTCTTAAGAGACATGGCAGCAAGTATAATATTGGCCCACTAGTCTTCACAATTAAGCCAAGCATCGACATGCTAAATACAGATTTTTCGCTACTTTTACTTTGCTTTACGATCATATTAACTTACTGAGACGTACGCAACACCAAAATAGTTTCAGTTTTTTTTCAAACCAGTGAAGAAGCCTTAGTCTGAAGAAGAAAACCCGCACGAGTTTTTGAAAAGTCGCCGGTTTTGAAGAAAACTGGAACTATTTTGGCGTTGCGTACGTCTCAGTGATCCAAGCATTGAGTTAAAGGATTGTTCTCAGCCAATGCAGCAAAGCCTTCTCCCCAAATACTAACCGTTTTCAGACATCAAAAGCAGCCTTTCAGATATTGCCACTTGCACTTAATGGTTGGTCCCGTTATAGCCAGCCTAATAATTACAATTTGTAAACTGTAATTATTCCAAGTTGAGGCAGGCTACTGAAGTGGTTTTTTTCCGATCCACAGATTTCGTCAATATCTAGTCAATTCGTTGTCAAATCCACGGAAGTCAAAAACTTAAGTACCCAAGTAAATACCAAGAGCTCTTTCGGGACTCTCGCAGCATATAAATTGCCGCCTACGTCAAACAACCTTGACACCAACAAAAACAGTAAACAAACACCACATATCTAAATTGAAATGGTGAAAATATTTTCTTACAATACCGGTAGTTAGATCGACATCAAACGTGCACAAGCAACTTCTCTAATGCCATCGAATTGCTTTCTGAACGCGGTTTTTATCTGAAACTGCTAGCGTGTAGCTCAGCTCGCAGAATCTTGTAGAATCGAGCCAACGTCGCGGGTACAACGTGCCCACAATGTCGTGTCCATACCCACGTTTCTGCTATCGCGTCACCAGATAAAAATACGATAACCTAGTTGCAGTCGTAGGTGAACACCTGCAGTATTACCTTTTAAAACACTGAGTGAATTTTCGAAGATTTGAACATTTTTTTAAACATTTTAATACAGGAGTTTTGTGTGAAATACAGCCTGAATGAAGGGGTGACTTTCCCTGTCGTCAATAATTCAATTCATCTAGTTTTCTTTCATTCATGATAAACGCGCGAGTTAATAGAATAATACCTGATCATCTTCGGCTGCCATCTCTCGCTTACACAGGATTTATAGACAGACAGTATTGTGGTTCTAGTTAACACGCTAAACAATGATTTTCTTTCTTATGTTTCAATTACGAATGTTGTTTTTCTCTCAAAAAGGGGCATTACGAGGGATACCCTTCGCAGCCGACTAGCCAGCCAGCTGACGTCGTCGTTCACGAATGCATTCGAAAATATATTCTGGAGCATTCATCCTGAACCTTACTCTGCGCGTTATCGCGTTAAAAAGAAATATTAAAGATTTATTTGGCCAAACCTTTATTATTTAAATAAATCATGGAGGTACTCATTATTTTTATCTGTAACTGGTACACGGCTGCAAATGACGTCGTTCGTTGTTAAAAGTTAATAGAGGCGTTCAAATCGAAACCGTCGTCGTTTTTGCACTTTCAAACCATGACGTCATTTCTGGTGTTGTAACAAAACCCATTCCCTTAACGCTTTTAAGAAAATTTTCTTTGTGCTTAGTGTTGAAGTTATAAACAAAAGATACATCCATTGACACCATAAGCGCTTATTAAAATTTAATTTGTCGTATTTTAGTTTTAAAGTCGTTCACTTCATTGCAACACTTCCGAACTTTGCAGACGATGAGAGGACCGCGAATTTTGATTCGGCTGGTTTGGCTCATAGAGTTCTGGTGAATCAGGTACTGGAAAGGTCTGGAATAAGTTCATCAAATAAATGCCTGTATAGTGATTATTACAGCTACTACAGTGATCAGTCTAGTAAGTTTTAATTTCTTTGAAGAATTTGTTTGCCGTAAAAAATATATTTCAGGACCATGTTCACCAAAATATTTTTGGCAGTGGTTATATATTAATAATAATAGCCTAGGTTGCATGACTCTACGTCACTTTCTTATGATTACACCAATGCATAGTGAAAAACTAGTTGCAGCTTGCTACTGCTAGGAGTGTACGAGTAAGCAGGAAGGTGTTGCAGCCATTTGGTACCAATTTCAGAAGGATATCGGGTATGGGTGTATTCTAGACTTAAGCCCTTGTGGTTGGCTAGCTGATGTGTGGGTCCATGTTTACAAAGGTTATATTGTTAAAACTTTTGTAGCATGAGAAGCGTAAGGTTCCTTCCTCAACTGCACAAGGCAACACCGCTCATTTATAAGAAGAATACCGATTCCTCTTCGATTGGTTTCTTGTTGCGCTAGAATAACCTAAAAGATTAGCTGAACAACTTTTCCCCATACCGTTTTTTTTTTGGGGAAAGGTGTAGTTTGGCCCTCATAAATTTATTTGTTCTCTTTTGTTCCAATCACCGCCTTCGCTTGTTGCCGGCATAGTTGGAGTGGCCTGTACACAAGGCACGACGCAGTGGCTTTGCGTAGATGCCTGGTACAGTCGGGAAAGAGTCACAAAGGAGCCACAGGGGCTAGGCAAACCTTGGACCAACAACTCTTAGAGATGGACGATTCACCTACCTGCACAGCCCGTGTGCCCGATACTGTTAGGAGACCGGCAACGCATCATGGGCGATTGAAACTATTTCCGAAGGTTTCCCCCGGTTTTTCCGTTTAACTCTTGTCACTCGCGTGACAAGAGTGAGGTGGTTTAAGGTGACACACCACGGACGGATTTTGCGGTGGCGCTGATATCGCAGCTACTGAAGGTCGGAACACACTCGAGCTTACATGTAGCAGTACGTGAATCGTCCATCTCGAAGAGAGTTGTTAGTCCAAGGGCACACGATACACGTACATGCAGGAACACTCGCGCCACCACATGACCGCAGCGCTTGCTGCGCTCGCGGGGTGGCGCGAGTGTTCCCGCACGTACGCGTATCGTGTGCCCCTACCCCCTGTGGTATTCTTGGGATGGCTGGAACACTCCACGACTTGTGTGAAGGAAAATCTGCCAATCCGGAGTACAAAGCCAAAGAGTACAGCTTTCAATAATCTGTAAGGTCCAAATGAAACCTTTCTCCGAAAATGGTAGGGAAAAAGTTGAACAACTTTTTCCATTCCATTTTTGGAGGAAAGGCTGAGGCAATTCTGGCACAAAAAGGTGTGGGCTGGAGAAGGGTCCAGATTCTTCCAGTAAGTATAACTTTAAAATGTTTGGAGCCTGCTGCTGTGAAGCCTATTGCTTCACAGCTTTACTAGATCCCTCCTTGACCATGTCGGAAACTGCTAGGGTCTCAAAAAGGAAAACACCCAAATACTTTTCCTTGCGACAACCTTTGCAATTTGCACATCGGCGATGAAACTGTCATTAGTACCTCATCCTCGATGTTCATCTTACTTCCCGGAGTCAGATTTTCTAGTGTAACCAGTAGGGGCATTCGTAATGCACTAACTTTTGTTGTATTTCATTTTGAATTGGTCTGCATTCTATTTTCAGATTAAGTTGCAACAATGTCAACCGGAGATGTCAAAAACAACATCAGAAAGCTTCAGTATGAATTACGAAAGGTGAAATATCCGTTTGACATTGAATCGGATGGGTGAGTAGACTAATACTAGCAACTAGCTGTACCCCCGGCGTAACATACGCCGACTAGCTGGTTCCCGCATACCTGAGCGTAACACTGTAGTTGGCCCCGGTTTCCCCTATTGTGTGGTCTGAGTATCCCCATCTCTGCTCCCTCTTTGAACCCCTGCTGATTTGTGTTATGGAAGTAAATGTTTATTTTCAGTGGGGGACGTTTCTCTGTTCTGATACCAAGCCCAACAAACCCAACAACGGTTGTGCATGCAGTGATTGTTACTCAACCAACTTTGAAACTCTTCCGAGTCGGAAGAGCTAGCTTTATTAATGCAATATGTCGATTGTTATAGGCCACATCTGTTCATTTGACATTGTCGGTCGCTCACCCTCTTTCTTTGTAGTCAATACAAAGAAAGAGGGCGAGCGACCGACAATGTCAAACGAACAGATGTGGCCTATAACAATCGACATATTGCATTAATAAAGCTGAATTTGAATAATGATGAATTTGCTTGCCCAACCTAAGCGTATTAATTATATATGTAGAATATTGTAGATGTAATTTTTAGAATGCGAGAAGTGAAAACATTTTTTTGGAAGGATGCATTTCAGTATGGATGTATATAAAAGATCATTGCTGGCCTGGGAGGATTATACCGTTCCGTTGGTGCCAGCACGTTGTCTAGTCTGAGTTTGTAAAGTCCAATGCATACTGATTTTAATGATCGATTTACTTCAGTAAAGGTTGAATAGCTACTGTCTGCTTAAGAATTCAATGAGGCAGATTTGCCTTACTGGAGAACTATTGGGTATCTCTAATTCCTTTTTTAACCAGGTAAACAAAAGTTTTGTTTTTTTAATATTTTACTTGTGAAGAAAACTATAGTAGTAAAAAAAATAAGGTCTAAATTTTGGATATGGGCAGTCTGTGCAGAATTTTGATAATTTGTTTGGTAACGTTGGTACCAGTTCAGCTTTACTGCAAACAGTTTTTAAGTTTCTAATTTTGTCGCAGACAACTAAAAAAAATTTTGGGTACAGGGCATTTGCTTCATACACCTTAAGGCATTGTATGTTTTAAGAAAAATTATGTGTTTTGCAAACATTACGAACATCCCCAAGCCAAGCCCAGAGTTCTGCTAGCAACAGCCAACAACAAACTTCAACGGCAAAAACAAATTAGAATTAGGCGTTTTTCTCAGTGGGACTTGGCTCCTATGGGGCAGTACTAGGAAGAGGGCAGCACCAACAAGTTGAAGTAGTACTGCCCTATAGGAGCCAAGGCCCACTGCAAAAAACACCTAATTCAAATTTGTTTTTTCTGTTGACGTCTGTTGTTGCGAGCAGAGCTCTGGGCTTGGACTGAAGAAGGTGGCAGAAAATTGGCCACCGAAAACTAGCCTGTAATTGATTGTTACAAACTTTTTGGTTTTGCGTATCCGTGTGAGTATTTTCCCTAAAACCAAAGTAAAACGGCAAGATGCCTATCTACAAGATTACGAACATAGTTGTTGGTTTCATTGTTGTGCAGGTATCGACTTCTATCATTGGCAGACCTTGCTGTTGTATTACCATAAGGACTGTGTTGAACCGATATCTTCCGATCATTCTCTGATTGGCAAAAATTGGCAGCCGGTTAAAATTAAAGTTACTGGTCTACTGGTGGCAGTTAACGCTGATTTCTGTTCTAAATGTCTGTCGTAAACATAGGAAAGTACAAACAGGTCGTACTGTGTGCAGTTGCTTCTGTCTTTTCATAAACAATTAATGAATAATTATAGTAATAATTTTTTTAATTTGCCAATTATTGCAGCCGACTTGATAATGCAAAGTACTGATTATAAAAATTGTATGGTGAATCGTTATGATCTGCAGTGGTTGGTTCAGTAAGCTCTTTCATTTGGTATGCCGGTCAGTTTTTGACTGGTCATCTTGGTATGGCTTGAGCAGAGCAAAGTTAAAAGAAAAGCCTTAATACTTAATAACAGCAAACACTGAATTAATCAAGTTGTCGTGGTGTAGGCAAAAGTCATGCAAATTTGCAAAAATTATATATATAGTTTTTTGTCCCTTTTCAGACTACTGTCGGCCAGTTGGGAAACCTTGCAGCCCATCTACAAATACATGTTTAGCCACTACAGTCCTGTAATAACTGAGGAAATTCAATTGAAGCTTGGATTTGACTTGGAGTCTCGCATGCATTCGCGTTTCTTAGAGGGCTTGTATCGTGTTCTTCGGGACATATATCAATACAAACCCCCGATCACCAGAGACCAACTTAGTGCCAATGGATTCGTTGAGAGGAAGGTGTGTTAAGCTAGATTCAGACTATTTAATTAATAATGTACTTCCACAGAATGGTACAGAAAAACGTACGCCTGATATATTTTTAGTTCAAGAAAAAAAGTCAGTCCAAGGGAGGACTACCCTCTTTGGTTTAAGACAAAATGTGTCATTGCATTTTTTATGAACCACCCTGTGGACCCCCATTTACCTCAGGTGGGCTCGGGGGTGTACCGGTACCAGTGACCCACTACTGGTACTCACAGCGACCGACTGGACTCCGAAACGTAACCTATTCCATTGCTGGTCTCTTGTAGGTAGATAAGGAAATATTAAGGAAATAAATGTTTTTTTTATAGACCGACAGTGCTAAAGGATGGTCTGTTGTCCGCAAACCGTCATGTGCTGTTCCGTGGCGAACACCAGCGCAAAAATGAAATTATTACAAATTATTTATAAATCAATCACTAAATAACTTTAAGTAATAACTCCCTCCTTCCCTTAATTTCACTACCGTGACCACCAATCTTCTGGTCCCTGGCGTCGTGAAAACAAATTTCCAGCTCCACACAAGAAAGTGAGAACCACTGGCGTAGACGGACTGACTCGGTTTGAACTTTACTGTATATTTTAAAACGTCGAAGAAGTCAAGTAAGAGAAAGGACCAACCCAGCTTTTGGACTGTGAAATCTCCGGCTCTGCATTTGCTGAGATATTGTCTAGTATGAGTGGGGCGTTCCAAGTATTACGTCATCAAGAAATTGGCCATTTTCAACCCCCTACCCCTCATCAATCTTCATCAATTCCTCAACTCCACCCCTCCAGTATTACGTCATTTTTAGCTTCCCCCCCCCCCCCCATCCCTCGAGGGGGGTGTTTTTTTTTCGTGTACATCACAGTTTTCTGAGGACTTTTATTATTTGCATTTCCAACCTTGAACTGGGGTAGTGGTGCTTACGTCATCAACTGGCTGGTTACCCACCCCTCCCCCTTCATCATCATTCGTCACCAGTAGCCAAACCCCCCCACTTCTCTTCATGATGATCTAATACTTAAAATGGCATGGGCAGAATTTACATAATTACACTAACTTGTAAAAGTGGGGAGGCACTCTCTTCTCGACTCATTACAAACAATAGTAATATTTTCAATAGGTAAACAGTGTAGCAGTCTTTGTCTTTATTTGTTATATTTACTTCAAATACCGATGGAACGGATGATTTACTTCGGTTTTCGTTCATGATCACTTACTTCTTTTTAACGCAGTACCAAAAGTGTTCCAGTTACTCCAAACCAGCAAATTTTCGAATGTCTATACTGGCATTCTTCCTCAGGCTTGGGCAATGAGACCAACTGATGATTCCACTCCGAACGCGATGATTCAAATTCTCCCCTTGGTGTGAAAGTAGGACAGTTGGTGCATGGGCGTCTCATTGCCCAAGCTTGAGAAAGAATGCCAGTATAAGCATTCGAAAATTTGCTAGTTTAAGAGTAACTGGAACACTTTTTGTACTGCGTTAAAAAGAAGTAAGTGATAATTGTTATATTTATTTGGTATCTTAAAGCGCAAGAAAATGTTTTCAGATTATGATGTGCACAGAAGTTGTGAAGATGGTCCAAAGGCACTTGAGTGAGTTAATAGCAAGGCAAACAAAAGTTGGTGTGGCATCGTACCCTAGTACGGTAAGAAATTTACAAATGTTAAAAAAAAAACATCATATTTCTAGTAATTGTGCTTAGAATTTTAAATTCTTTCAAAAACCCCAAAGTGCTTCTGAAGGAGAAATCAATCTATATGCCTCCCAAAACTGCATAGTTCTTCAGCAGTGGAGTGCACTGTAGATTCTTCTCAAAACTGCAAAAGTTCCTCCAGAGTACGTTGCGTTGTAGCTAGGGCTGGTACTTTCCGGTTTTTTAGTTATCCGTTTAACCGGTTTTTTTTCCGGTCGGTTACACGAAAACCGTTCAACGTTTTTAGCCAAAAAAAACCGGCCAAAAAAATTAAAAAACAAGCTGAAAAAAAATATGATTTAGGCCTTGGTAAGACAAGCACAATTATTGACTACATGTTGCATTTTGGAATTTAAACTAGAAGAAAGTTGAACTTGATAAATTTAAGTATTTACTTTATCAAGAATTTTGACTTTATGTAGCTTTAAAATTTCTACACGATGGCTTAGGCCTATTTACGACAACGTAAGCCAAAAATAAAACAAAATTTAACACAAACGTTTTTGTTATTAATGTTCCATTCATTTCAAATTATGAGCCAGAAAAATTAGCATGTTTGCGTTTTCGGGTAGCAACTCAATTCGTTTACGTGTTATGACGCCGCTTCCCTGCCGCTCGCGCTAGGTATAGACGAGTCCACTTCTCCACGACGCGGGGATGGTAGATGCTGACCAGCTGGTATTTAACTGCCTCGTGTATGCGTTGACGATCAGCAGTTTGTTTGAAAGAAAGTAAGCAGCTTCGATGGGACAACAAGGCCACGCGGATTATTTGTAAATAAGCTGCCCCCTACCCACCCCGGTTTTCTACTTTTACTGATTTTTAGTGTTTAGATTAGTAGGCCTAAATGACGCCACTCGGCTATTTTTGGATCGTTCACCGCGTGTTTTGAATGGTGCCCGCATCAAACGTTTTTCGGATATGGGTTTTATAATCCGTGTAACCGAACGTGGAACGGTTTCCGGTTAACCGTGTAACTGATCCCAGCCCTAGTTGTAGCTTTTTTCAAAACCTCAAAATTTTTCCAGTTTGTACTGCTTCCCAAATACCAACAAGTTCTTCAGGACAGTACAACATTCTTCCCAAAACCCCAAAGTTCTTCTGTAGTGTACTGTAGACTCTTTCTAAAACTCCACAGTGATTTTAGGTGGTCAACTGCCTTTAATAGGCCTAAATGTGGGTGTCTAATAACTTGTTATTTTTACAGGATAAATTGCCTGCTAGCAGAAAAGGCAGTTCTTCAGAGCCCGATTCCGGTAATTGTATCCCTATCTGTATCCATGTTAATAATTTCTCTACTTTAAATCAGCATGGCTGCATGATGCATATTGTGCATGTTTCGTTTTGTAGGGATAGCAGTGTTGAAAGATCCACTTGTCACTTTGCGAAGACATGGCAGCCATTTGCATTCGGCTAACTTGCACTGTGTAACAGTTAGAGACAACCATGCCAAAAGCGTATCCAATTTGTCACCCACAAAATCATCTCTTAGTTCGTCTTGTACCTCTCCTAGCATGGACCCAGCCACAGAGTTTGGTATGAAAAACGACACTGCTCATTTTATGTATTCGTCCGCCAATTTATATCCGCTCAAAAGTCTTCTCCCAGTAAAGTTCTTAACCCTTTAAGGACTGCGTTTGCGCTGAGGTCTCGTAACGAACTTGTAGGAAAAAATTCATAGCGTCTCACCCACTTGAAGTAAGGGAATGAAACCTGTGTCATTTTTTTCTTTAATGATCCGGCCTTCATATCACATTTTTAGTTTCACTGTAATTGACTGGAAGTTTTCAATCTGACCAGTAGAAGAGCTGTAAACAATGATTATACAGCGGGCGCATTTGGGCGCACCCGTCCTTAAAGGGCAATTACATCCATTTTGACATGCATGTTTGATTTTTGGATCACTTACACAATAACGAAAGACAAGAATTGCGGTAAGAATACGTTGCGTACGTCCGATGTAACAATTTAACTACTGCATCACCAAAACACTACACGGAGGTCGCCATTGTTTTGCTGGAACGCGTATAAATTAATGCCAACAGGCGGATCTCTTCGATTTCGACTTGCAGCCGATTGAGATAGCTGTATTGACTGTGAGGAGCTCAAGCGTCTGACGGCATGAGCTGGCCACTACACTGCCGGCCAGCTAAGGCCGCCAGACGCTTGAGCTCCTCACAGTCAATACAGTTATCTCAAACGGCTACGAGCCGAAATCGAAAAGTGACATCTGTCAGCATTAATTTCTGAGCGTTCCAGTAAAAAAATGGCGATCTCCGTGTCGTGTTTTGGTGATGCAGTAATTAAATATCGGACGTAAGTAACGTATTCTTACCGCAATTCTTGTGTGCAGTTATTGTGTAAGTGATCCAAAAGTCAAACATGCATGTCAAAATGGATGTAATTGCCCTTTAAAAGAAGATGACTGGCTTTATTTTTGGATTAGAAATACTGAGTCTGTCAAAAGACCTACGTTTATTAAGCGCCCAGTTTAAATGCCGAAAAAAGTATAAAGAAAAAAATACATGTAATTAAATAACTGCACAGTAGCATATGAGGCTTGTTCAAAATTTTGTATGGTTAACAACTTAGTTTACTGTAAATCTTCTATTTGTAGCCCCGGCTACGGGTGAAATTGTGTATCCATTTTCACCCGGCTACAATTGGAGACCGGCTACAACTAAAGACCGGCTACTACAAAGTTTAGAAAGGAAATTTACAGTAACAATAGTCAATACATGTGAAACATGCTTCTGACATTAAAGGCAAATAATATCACTTGATATGTTTATATAGTTACTGTTTAACAACCTAAACATGGCGGTAACCATTAAGCATAAGAATTTTTTATTATCATGCCAATTTGACCCAGCTACAACTAGAGACCCGGCTGCAACTAGAGACAGGCTACCCTAATTCGCGATTGGGAAAACACCCGGCTGCAACTGAGGACCTTGCCACAAATAGAGGATTTATGGTATTAACTGAATACTTAAAACTGACCGACAGTCCACAAATGGTGCCAAAAGAAAAAAAAAATTTTTTTTGATAGTTTGTGGTCAGTACAGAATCAAATATTGCAAACAACATGAAGTATTGGATGGGGCAAAAGTCGGATTCCCTCCAGATAAAATCAGGATATCAAAGAAAGTTGAATGGTTGAACATTGGTTGGAGCGGAGCAAGACACGCCGAGCGAAGCTCCGCTTTGATCTCACTCCAATGTAATCTTGGACCGCGCGTCACACGAAAACCCCTAGGACTATCCAAACCAGACTTTGCATGCAGTGTGTCTGGACAAGGTTGATTAAAGAAAAATACTGAATCGAATACGGGGTTGAAAACCCATCAGGATGACAAAATGGGGCAAGAGCCAAGAGCCAACAACAACGAGGTCATACTTGGTTCACGACGTCATAGTTTGTTCATGTGTATAGTGATGTGAGTATCTAGACACACGCTAGAGTCTCATCACAAATCTAAACAAAAATTTATCTACGTCCAATTCAAGTCAAATGTCAAAATAAAGCCAAAAACTGGTAAAGAGGCCCCCAAGCGGGGTTTGACAATATTACGTAACCTTGCAACCTGGTTACTGAGGAAAGAGAAAAAAATGAGGAAATCGTGGAGGAAAGAGAGAAAATCAGGAAGCCCCAATTTTCATCGACATATACTTACCGATCGCCAAGAACTACTTCAAATGGCATAAAGTTTCCAAGGTTACAGATCGTTTGTGTTCCGAAAATCCGAAAATTCCCTTCAAATAAACTGTCTGAATTTATCAAATAATTTTATTTGGAACCCAGCCCCCCCCCCCCCTTTAAAAAAAGGGGGGGGAAAGTAAATTTGAGGAAATAAAGGCAGATTACAAGTGCTGTTGTAAGATTTTCGGAGTCTGCCCCCAAGTTGAGAATGGTTCGGCATCATAAAGGAGTGATATGAACTAAATAAAGTTTTTGACTTCAGGGGTTCCTCGCGCTGGACGGCATGGGGTTCCTCACGTTGGTTGGCATGAGATTCCTAGCTCTTGACGGCACGGGGTTCCTCACGCTTGATTGATATTGTAAAAGCACACGTGCTATTATAGCTGATAGTTTATGATTGATTGTAAAGTACCGTAATTTTGTATACATACCAAAAATTGATCTTTGGCCCTACTTAAGTTGTGATTGTCTGATCTATGCGTATTTTTATTATTAAAGGCCTTTTACGTGTGTAGCTAAAGAAAAACATTCTTTCCTCAGTAGAATTTCCCACGCCAGAATTGGGCTTCAAATGCAGTGGTCCTCGGACAAGTTCCCCTGGTCTGGATCAGCCAGTTCCACCTGTGAAGTTTGATGTTGATGGTGATTCTGCAACTGATGAAGAAAGCACCATGACGACTAGAAGTTGGCCAAGTGGAAAGAGACCATCTGCCCCTTTGGTAGATGAAATCGTGCCACATTCTTTTGCAGAATTTAAGGTACAAAAACTGAAAGTTTTACATATTGAACAGTAAATAAATTGGACATGTAACTTAGCCTTTGGCGCCTGAGGCCAGATTTGTTGGACTTTGCACGTTTCTTATGCTAATACAAACTCACTGTGATTGAGGGTAAGACAAATCAAACCTAATCAGTTGACGAAATTAATTGAAACTAATGCTGGAGGGTAGCTCAGCAAGTCTGGACTAGTTCGTGAAACCTTTTTTTTGCGCTTTCGGGCATTTTTATTCTCTTTTTGTTTCATTATTGTAAACATTTTTTTTTTAAATTAATTTCGCCAGACGTGCAGAGATCTTGATGATCTAAATAATTCATTTATTGGCGGGGGGAGAGCTTTTGTATCCTGTTAAAACAATGTCGATAACTTTATTATGAAGTTATTTGGTAAAATCACAAATCGGTCCCAAAAAATGGGTTAGAGGGCGAATAAACATTAAAGGGATATACCTCCCAGCTCCATTTTTCTCGATCCTCCACAGCAAGTACGGCCCCAAAGGTCTATTTACTCACCGTTAGTGTTTCCCTTGCTAAAAAACACGTTTTAAAATGTGACGTCTAGGAGATTTTCTGTTGAATATTGTTAACTATATTTAAGAACGCTCCGTCACTAAATGATGCATTGCACGCGTACAATAATCATGACGTTTCATCTCTGTGTGTACATCTACTAATTTTCTAATAATTACCATGAGATCTAAAATCTAATAGACTAACACGATAAAAATTAAAATTAATTGTTCCAATAGATCGCCGAAGCAAAATTATAAGACACTAGCCTAGAAAATTATAAATTGTGATTTTAAAATACGAGAATCATTTCGGTTTGTGACGACACAATCGTTGACTTGATTCTGTCTCGTGTATTATTCACAGAGCCAACCGAGACGGCAGCTATGCAAGAACGCAGCTACCATCCCAGTCGACATTGGCACTGTAATGGCTCGGATGACGATCTGCGCGTAGCTGTAATTTGGCACGCGGAATGTTATAAGGCAGGCCGGGTGTCCCTTTAATAAACCGTATCAAATACTCACAGTTCGATTATGCAGAACCAAAAGTCAAAGGTTTTCACCTAAAAACTTGCGAATTTTCAACAACCTTTGCTGGTTGTTCTCTTCAGGCAGTTGAGCCACTAGCACCCGCACTCAAAATCCTTCCAATCCCAAGGGAAGTGCGTTGGGTTTGGAAGGATTGTGAGTGGGGGTGCTAGTCGAAAATTCACAAGTTTTGAGGTGAAAACCTTTGAATATCTTTGACTTTTGGTACTGCGTGATCAAACTGAGTATTTGTCATGGACTTTAACCAAAGTAAAACTACTTAGTCGACCAATTTTTCGGTATTCAAAAATAAACCATATCTCAACAAGGTATCGGCGCCCAGCCAGAAAGACTAGCCTTTTGGGCATACAATATACTCTTCATCTGACATAGAAAGAAACGAAACCTTTCCCGTCTGGGACTGTATAACCCAGGACTTCCCGCTTACTATCGGCAGGAGCCTATAGAAAACAACTAGGAGCGTGTGTGGCTGGTCTATGTTAGAAGCGCTTAATTTAGTACGAAGTGCTAACGCCAGAAGGAGCAACAATACTGCGCCTGCGCCAAGTTCTCTAAAATCGAAATTGAAACTTGGCACGTGAAACAGACGTGTGCTACGAAAGCAACGCTCTATTTTATTGTTGGTTAGAGCAACTTACAAACAACTGATTGTCTGTTTGTTTAGTTTTTTTTTAAGATTACTTTGGTATTGTTTCCATGTTAAACACTTATTGTTTAAAAACAAAGGACCGAAAATTGGACTTGAGAACGTGAAGAACACCTCTAATCATCTCGTGCAGGTGGCGACCTCTGGTAACAAATTTGTACACCACTGTAGCCGCTCCTGACTTAACACTGTAGTGTAAGTTACCGAGACACACTCCTAGTTGTTTTCTATAGGCTCCTGCTATCGGGAATTGTACCAACTGCGCTGTCACGGCGGACCTTTACTACCAACGTAGAAGCTGTTCAATCTTTGTCAGTGGTGGCCTAAAAGTCGGTAAACATGTATACAATGAGGAAAAGGCAACTCTATTCTTGGCCTCCACATTAGAAGTAATGCAGTCAATTAGTAAATCACTAGGTAAAAGAATAACGAAAGTCAACGAAGCTTGCATTGGCTTGCAAAAACTGGCTCTTGTACCAAGATTTGTATGTCTGTTGTCCATTAAAAACAGATAAGCCATTTTGGAATATATTAAGAATAAAAAGAAGCCTGGTATGTCAATTTTTGGAGAAGATGATATGTGAGAACGACCCTTTTTTTTTGTCTTTGTTAGGCTTATTTTTTTTTACTTGTCCTGAATTTACACTGTAATCGGTAAAGGGTGCTGTAAAAGCCGAATAGGTAAAAGACTGGCTTGGTTGGCTTAACACAGATAATAATTATGTCTGGTAACATCCTGACATACGAGCGCAAATCACAATATATGGTAGATATGTTAAAATTAATCTACTGGTGACATCACCGGTCTTAACATTTTATGACCACAGTCAGCCGCTCACGATTCAAGTCGACGCGAGCTCCTATGGTTTGGGGGCAGTAGCACTTCAGCAGGACAAGCCGATTGCATATGCTTCTGCAACTTTGACTCAAGCACAGACGGGCTATGCACAAATTGAAAAAGAACTTTTGGCAGCAGTCTTTGGGTGTGAACGATTCCACTACTACGCCTTTGGGAGACCAGTGACACTTGAAACTGACCACAAACCATTAGTTGGACTTTCCACAAAACCATATGAAAAAATAACGCCACGACTTCAACGTTTACTGCTCCGACTACAACGGTATGACATCACCTTTGTGTACCGACCGGGCAAGGAAATCGACCCAGCAGACGCTTTATCACGGCAGCCCAGCAAGACTGACAAAATGGAAACTGACGATACAAAACATGATAACCCTTTGTTTTGTCTTGTGGTGCAGGTCAGTGACACGAAAATTGAACAGGTGAGACAAGCCACTGAAGCTGACCAAACACTTCAAACGATCATGGCCTACGTCACAAATGGATGGACTACAACGAAGGCGGAGCTACAAACTGAGCTGAAACCATACTTTGACTGTCAGGACGAACTCCATGTGGAAGGGGGAATACTGTGTAAAGGAGACAGGTTAGTGATTCCCGAGTCACTACGCGATGAAATGCTACAAATCATACACGAAACACACCGAGGTGTCGTTGCGTGCAAAGCACGAGCACGCGAGTCACTCTATTGGCCAGGGATGTCGGCGGCCATTGACAAAATGGTTGCAAACTGCCAAATTTGTCAACAGCATCAAAGAAATAACCAAAAAGAGCCACTCATTTCCCGACAGGATGCAGAATACCCGTTCCAGAAAATAGGTGTTGACTTTTGCAAGGCAGAGAACAGCGACTACATTGTGACAGTGGATTATTTTTCCAAATACATTGAAGCTTTTAAACTCGCTTCAAAGACGGCTCGTTCAGTAGTGGAAGTGATCAAGTGTTTATGCTCACACTACGGAAATCCCCAAATTCTAGCATCTGATCAAGGACCACCGTTCGACTCCAACGAATTTCAAACATTTTTGAGTGAGTGGGGAATAACTTGGCAGCCGAGCAGCCCAAGATTTGCACGCTCGAACGGCCAGGTGGAAAGGGTAATTCAAACCTTCAAACACCAACTTGTGAAAACTCGTCAAGATGGGAAGGACTTGCAACAACTGCTTCAGGCGAACAGGGCAACACCGCTCCCTTGTGGACTGACACCAGCAAAATTGTTTTTAAACAGAGAGATACGAACACGTTTACCGATTTTACAAACCGTCCTCACTCGGGGTGCAGTCAGGCCCACGGCCTCGCAGCAATACAGAGTCGAACGAGAAGAACTTCACGCGAACCAACACACCAAAGAACTTCCTCGACTTGCCCTGAATCAAGAAGTTTGGGTAAAACTCTCGCCCAGTGACAAGCAGTGGGCACCGGCAACAGTAGTCAAGGTAGGGCCAGCACCGAGATCTTACCATGTGAGGTGCTCGAATGGAACAATTTACCAGCGCAATCGGTTTCATTTAAGACCAAGGTTGCACCCATTAGGAACGTGCACCCGACCACTCGAGCAGGGCCTAGACCATGGGAATGCAGATGACCTCTATCCGGAAAGAGGGACGAGAAGAGGGGTTGTTCAAGATGAACCACTTAATCTGCTACCTCCAGCACTGGGTAGGGAAAGAGCTCGAAGAGCAGCTAGAGCCCCAGCATGGACTAAAGACTATATAATGGACTAAGTGAAGGACTACTTCATTACGTACTAATCAAAAGAACAGTTCACCAGTCAATTGTATTACCCGATTGGTTTATTAGTGTTGTGTTAGTTACATAGGCTAAATTTAGCATTAAGAGGGGTGGCGGGCTTAACTAAAAAAAAAAAAAAAAAAAAAAAAAAAGTAGAAAAGGGAGATGTTATGTGTGTACCTGATGACCTTTGTGTAAGGGGCGCTTGGGGTCATGACCCTTGTAATTGGGGTGTGAACCCCGGAGTGGAGTGGTAATAAAAAGACGAGCACGCAACTGTACCTCGTGTCCGATAGCCTACTTAATACCCACATATAACATCCTGACATACGAGCGCAAATCACAATATATGGTAGATATGTTAAAATTAATTCTGGACTGGAGGAACCGCTACCGTAGACGAGCTAATCCCTGTTGACACCTAGAGGGTGCAGCAGCGGTGTCAACGCAAGATTTGTGGAACCTCTTGTCCTATGAAAATTTTCTTGTGCATTCCTGACCCCCTTCTTCCCCGTCCCCTTAGTCTGGCCTGCCGGTACAGAGCCATCGTAGTCCAGGTAACCTGATCCCATAGCCGATTTTTGTTAATAGTGAAAATAAAGTAAATTGGGATCCGCTAACCCAAAGCTTCTATCACTTAAGTATGTCCTTAACCAGAAGCACCATAGAAAAATGCTCGAAGGAGCTCAGGATTTTGAGAATCCTTAACACAATGCCACCCCTTTTGGGACAGTGCAATAGCTCTCCCCATATCTCAGTCGCAACCCCAAGAACTCGTATGGAATCCCGGCCACAGGAAACAGGCTGGCCCAAGGGCCAGGCGCACCCTCAACAGTAGCAACAGTCACGGCAACATATTCAACCAAGCTGTGGCTCCTTCCAAAGGGGATGGAACTGGGGGAAGGACACCACCCTCCCCCCTAAATTAGGGGGTATCTCGAGAGATTCCATAGCTAGCTTGATTTATAAGCTAAGAATTGACTTGTGTACCGAAGTTCATGACTTTTTGCTTGATGTGTATGATGAGGCTAAATTCCGGCCCTAACAGCTGTACTAACCTGGTGATCGAATCAAGGACCAATTTCAATTTTATAATTTAAAATTAAGTATTAAAAAGGGCTCTCTTACCCTGCGACGACACTCGGAAATAGCATTACCAGTCCTAGGGCCGCGCGGTATAATGGTAATTTTAAGGTGATTACAATATTTTGTTTGTTATTCGTGCTGGTACAAGAAAAAATTAATAGATATTAGTATTAAAACATGCTTAAGCGTATAAAATACAAATGTAAGCCTTAACGCCCTAAAGGAACACATATTAGAAAAAGACGTAAGCCATCAGCGTCGCACTAATACGTGTAAAAGAAGCGTCGGGTTGTTTTTTGCGATGCTGGTGATTCTTTTACACTCATTAGTGCGATGCTGATGGCTTTACATGTCTTTTTCAAAATATCTGTTCTTTTAGTAGGGCTTTAAGTTTTGTAAGGCTTAATTGTAAGGCTCCGTATTTTATACGCTTAAGTATTTTTTAATACTAATCTTTTTAGGTACAGTTCCCTAACCTTTAAGAAGCCAACATCACAACCAGAAAAATGAAGAAAAAATGGATCTTTTAATTTCATATTTGTGTTGGAGGCACTGTGAAACCACTGTATCACTCACCAGTTTTCTTTCACGATGTTCATCACCTATCGCTAAAAATTGAAATATTGACTAGCACTTCAAATGGGGCACGGCCAAACAGTGTGAAACTTATTTTTGATTTGAGTGAACTAATCAGAAAAAAAACTAGGCGCCACGTTGTAGTTTCATGTTTTGTTTACATTAAGCGGCCAGCTGTTCAATGCATAGGGATCATAACTGAAGTTTCTCGTAACCCATGTTTTATTTAATGATATGAACGTCACTTTACTTTGTGTTTTCAGAAATCTGTTGAAAAATCGCTCAATATAATGATGAGCAAATTAGCTTTACTTGATAGTCGTGTGAGCTGCTTGGAGCACCGACTTGAGGTAAGCCTACCATTACAAGCGTAGTATTAATACTTTATAGAATGTTCAGTGTTCATTTAATAAAAAGTGTGCAAATTTGGAAACATAATGCTAGAATGGCATAATGAAGAAAAATAAATAAAATCAACCAAAAAAATGACTAGAGAAATTTTTTAGTGGCCATACATGATCTGGATGAAAAGTCTTTAAATAACCAGCCCAGGTCTCCGATATAGTACTTAAAGATTGAGAATTCAAGGTGTCAGGAATATGAAATAACGATTTGTCTAAAACCAGTAAATACGGCCAGGGAAAACCACCGTGCTTGGGCATCGAACCAAACCTAATTTTCCATGTGCCCTGTTTTAGTTTAAACTGTCACACTTACGGTAAACATTTCTTTATTCGCTAAGGTCAATTCAGTTCTGAAGACAGAATCGTATCGCTTGGAATTAGAAACCTGGGTTGGTTCTAGCCTCTGAGCTTTATCGCGCATGGGCGCTGCGTCCCACTTGCATGCTAGCTGGTTCGTTAAGTAGCGATGCACTATAAACTGATTGTTTGGGTATGATAGAGGCCGCAGGTTCATGAAAGGAACGCTTGTGTGCGTGAAATGCTGGGGAAAGCCAGCCTGCTGCCCGCCAACACGGGGGAAAAATGTTCACCCAAGAAACAACTTTCTTTTTTCTTCTTTTCTGCGCTATCGTAGCTCACACTTTGATCATTTGAATATTACTAAAGTTGGTCAGAATCCTACTACTGAAAAAAAAGTCTGGCGTGATTGGGTTTCAACGCTTTTTCCCTCACGGAAAGCTTCTTAGCGACGCAACAGCAACACAACTGATGCTCGGAGTATTGTATTCATATTGTCTATCTGAAGGGTGCTCTCAGTCTGATGCACAATAATCTTCAGAAATTAACAATTCAATCACTCCCAGGCATCACTTCATTTTGATTGTTTAAAATGTTTTTCTCCTTAAAAGCTTGTAAGCCAACCCCGCAAATTGACAGCAGCCCCAAACCTTGAGGCAAATACACTACAGCTTTTATTCACTTCTAAGCAATGCGGTGGGCTCTTGTTTATAACGAACAACCTAGTTTCCCAAAAATGGTTCTTTATACAGAGAGTACTTATTACTTAATACAGAAGGTTCCTTTGCAGCGAACTGTGAGTGAAATAATTACTAAGTTCCTTCTGCAGGTGTAAAAACCTCACAAATAAAACCAAACTATGTCTGCTTTCTGATTGTACAGAGGTTCTTTATATTTACCATTAAACAGATGGTGACCAACCAAATTGTTAAAAAGTGTTCTTTATACGGAAAAGTTCCTTATTCAGAGGTTTGTTATACCGAGAGTCTACTGTATAGCCTTACAGCTCGGTTACTTGCAGCCAAGAAGAGCACGGGCAGGAACATTAGCGTAAAAGTTTTGTTTCGAGTAATGCAACAGCAGATGTGGATAATAGCTAAATTCAGTATCGTGCTGAAATATGTAATTTGCCCTAATAAATGTCAGTAAAACTTGCGGCAGATTTTATTTTTTCCTAGAGTTCGTATTTAGTTCTTACGATAATTTTGTCAGCTTCTTAGTCGCGTGGAAGGCCATGGTTTAGTTTTCCCCTACTACGTTGATAATTACTTTTCTACTTGCGGGGATAAACTCTGCTTGTGTTTCTAACATGTGTTTACAGCATGTGCTTCTAACACAACAAATGCGATCAGTTCTATTATGATGGATTGCATGTTAATACTCGCTATCATTGATCAGTTATTGTTTGAAAATCTTGGTTGTGTAAACTTATAGTTACCATGGTTCGTTTGCAGATGACACACGGTTTACTTGAGTGACAAAACATCGTCTCGACGTATCTTGTGTTGGGGTCCCAGAGGAAAAAATTACGGGTTGGTCTGTTATAGGCGCCTTCATACGGAAGGGAAGGCCGACATTCACGGCTTCCACAGCAACGGTGACAAATACTGTTCTACTTGCCACTTATAAACTTGGCCGACGCTAAACTGTCCGTTTAACAACCCATAATCTCCACTCTTACCTCAGTAGAGCACACATTTTGAATTGCTATTTGCTTCTAATGTTCCATTTAACAACCATTAACCTTCACTCTTTTCTTACAGTACATATTTTGAATTGCTGATGTTTCCTTTAATATTAAAAACACTAATTTTTTTTTTGTCTTTGTATTTAGGTGATTCAAAATAAAGAGAATTCTCCCATTCAACGTGTAAAACCTCTGGCAATAGCACCAAATCCCGACATCATTAGTAAGCAGCTAAACCACATTCTTAAAGTGGCTAACCATGATTATGAGTGAGGGAAAAATCTTTTTCAAATTCCAGCATTATGAATTTACTAAAAAGTTAAATATTTGTATTATAGAATGACTTCGATATTGGAGCCAAGGTCCTACCCTATCTTCTATGGAGACGTGTTTTATAAATTGATGCTGTACATTTTAAAATGTCAAGTCGTTGTTTGTACTTCCATTGTTGTAAATATACTGTGTGTAATATATTTATTAGAATATCGTAACTAAATATTGTGATGTTAACGCATATGAGTAGTTTGGATTTTGGCAGTAAAATATTAATATATTTGCAACACTTTAATTGGTTGTCTTCATCATGCGTTGCAAATGCTCTTTCAAGGGTTAATATCTGCGGACTTGGCTCCCTTCTGCAGAGGGCGATTGATAGCGTTGAGTGTTGGTCAAATGATTGGCAACTTCCAATCTTCAGCCAAAACTGTTTCATCCCATATTTGTAATACCACGCCCTACCAAATGAGACCACAGTAAGAACTCTTTTTGAGTTTGGTTTTCATCTAGCCTTAAACCATCTGACCACTGCGATTGGATTGAAAATAGCACCTACAATCTCTTACACATCATCAAATGTACGTTCCCTTCTCGGACATAAAAAAATTAATGTTTGGGCATTCAAGATGTGTGTATGCTCACCAAATCTGGTCCCCTTACGTCCTTCGTGACATTGACCACATGCAGTCTGTCCAACGGAGATTTACCAAAACTCTTTAACGCCTTCCTTACGCTTCGCGTCTAGGGAAGGTCCGACTTGACTCCCTCGCTTTGTCACCTGAAGGCAGATTTAATCCTGACCTTTAAAATGGTTCGAGGGTTTTTTCCTACATGACATCCTGCTTTTTAAGTTGTCAATGAACACGTGTACTCGTAGCCACTGTTTCAAGCTGACCAAATTCCATGCCTGATTTGAGATTTGCAGATCCTCCTTTGCAGTGAGGGTAATCGAGCCTTGGCAGTCACTACTAGAGTCCGTAGTATCATCTCTGTCCGTGGGCTAGATCCAACATCGACTTAAGAGACAAGATTTCTGCCTCCCGTAATGGGTGGGCGAGGAAAATTGGGAGCAAATGAAAATTTTCTCTTTAATATTTCATTCCGCTCTTCCGTCTACCAAAACAATCATCATTTAGTATTTTAAACTTTATTATTATCCCACACACTATGCAGAACAGCAAAGCCACAAATTTGTCGGTTCTCAGTAAGGCTGTACCGAACCGAACCGAACATGGCCGAACTGAGGGTGTTCGGTTAGGTTCGGTGTTTGGTCTTTCAAACGCAAAATACCAAACCGAACATATTTTCACTTCTAATCGACGGATTTTGATGTTTGAATATACCATTTTGAAGGTTTTTTCGCCAGCTTTCGGTTGGTCCAACCCACAAGTTCCTAGCTCTAACGGTTCAGAAGTTATAAGGGAAAATATAAAAGTAGTGGAGATTTTTTAAATTTTAAACAGAGTTTCAATATCTATGGACTTACAAGTCCATGTGAAAATAACTACATTTGTTAAGAAACTTGTGCTTTGATGAATCTTTTGAAACTGAGTTCTTCTACATTTTAGTTTAAGATAGATTGGTTTGGTACATTTTTGTTCGGTTCGGAAGTGTTCGGTGTTTGGCTTAGTTAAGGTTTGTTCGGTTTGGTTCGGTTCGGCTGACAAATTCTGGTTCGGTACAGCCTTAGTTTTAGGTCCTGGTTGATGACTCAGTAAAATTTAAAAAAAAAAGTGACCCGTAAGAGTTTACTGAAGAGAAATTTGTACGAGTTAAGCTCTCTTGCAAGTATGTTATCCAGCAAGCATCAGGTCTACTATCACAATTTGAGCAGAAATAAAGCAATT
>JAHWFP010022543.1:6648-17959 GCA_023313725.1 Lithobius niger | reverse complement strand
AAGGGGGCAAAGAGCAATATTTGCATTGGTAGATGTAAACAAGGGCATCCCTAAATTGGGGCACGTGCTTCCCCCACCCTCATTTTTGCCCTTTTTTTGTATCTTTTTCACCCTTTATACAGTATAGAAGATAAAAATTATGAAGAAGAACCCTTAAAAAAAGGGCAAAAATGAGGGTGGGGGAAGCACGTGCCCCAATTTAGGGATGCCCTTGTTTATCGATATAATGTCAATATGAGTCAATCCTTAAAAATACCGCCCGTATTGACATGTGTATTATCACTATCGGTTAGAGTAATTCATACCCTATAGGAATCTTTCACTGGCACCCGCAGACTTTCAAAAAAGGCAGGGGAACGCGCCATATAAGGGCAAAGAACACAAAGAAGGGGGCAAAGAGCAATATTTGCATTGGTAGATGTAAACAAGGGCAGGCAGACACTACTTTCGCGACCCTGCATTTGCAAGCCTACAAAAAATAGGTGTCTAAAAAAACTAGTGTTGCTTTCGGGACCAACAATGCGTTCGGGACCTTGGATTCACTGCGAATCGCCATTCGTTTTTATGGTTTTTGACTTTGTTTGAATGGTTGATCTTCAAAATTTCATGTACCAAAAGGGCTCCAAAAAAAGACGAGGGGAAGGGGGGGGGGAAAGCACGTGAACCAATTGTGAAAGTGTCCCCAACGTGTATGGGCGCCGCTGGGGCATTTCCATTCTGGCCGAAGTGAACGCTATAGAGCAGTGACACGACGTAGCATTATTGTACATAACAACTCTATGCTTGAGCCTTAATGGGTTAGCTGCAAGGGGCACTGCAGAGAGAAACAGAAGGGCGTCATACTGAAGCCGATTCTGCGAAGAGTGATTTCTTAGAATTAAAACGCGCGATTTTTGTTGTTGGAGAAAACAAAGTTATTTTAAGCCTAAGAAATACGCTCGTCCGTTGTTTTTCCTTCCATTTTTATGTAGTGCACCTTGTAGTTATGCCCTCCAAAGCCCATACTGGTGCCAGTCTGGTGCCAATATGGCGGCAAATGTCACTGCTCTATAAATTGAAGGTTAAATGTGGCCGGTAGTAACTGAAGTCTTAATTCATTCAGATTTTCCCTCTAAAACATGGAATTTAATACCTTACAACCAGAATGTATTCTAGAGGGTTTTTTTTTTCTAATTCCCATGTGTGCGGAGGTCGTCAACCAGGGACGTACTGGGAGGGACATTTAGGACCGGGAAATATAGTTAACGGAGGTCCCTCTCTTCTGGCAGTTAGTAGAAATTAGTTATCATGAACAAATTTCATAGGCCCCCAACAGGCACTCGGAGTATATAACAGGCGCCACGGGAAACCTCCCATTTTCCCGTATGGTCAGTACGCCCCTGTCATCAACACGGTTTAGTCTCACACCCTTTTGGCTCGGAGACCAGTGCCCTGATCACTCGGCTCAGGTTTGCTTGCTTCTCTCGTTTTTAGTAGTTAAGGCAACTTCAGTGGCGGGACAATAGGGATTTCAGTGTGTTCACTTGCCAAGGGCCCTGGATTACGAAGAAGCCATTTACACTTCTGCGCCCTATAAGTTCTGATCCCGAAGTCCCGTTTTCCCGTCTCCCGTCTAACCACCGATACAGACATCACTAACCAACAATCACTTTAAATCTTCTAATCATTACTACGTTGCAAAGTGGCCGGCAACAATAGGACCTACGAAAACAATTATGTAAACTTAATTTATCCGGCACCGTAATATTATTACCCAGCGAAATTGTTTAAATGATGCTGGACGATGCTGGTCGATGAAAATTAAAGGATTCGTGAAAATCGCGCAAAACCTGCAAAAATGCACTGACGGGTTCGCTCACTCAATCAGCGTTTATAGTCAGCTAAAAATAATTGTTCAAACAAACCATAAACCGCTGCCAGATTAAGAAATTAAAGGATTAGTGAAACTCGGTGGAATACTTAGAACACCCCACAAATACACAGACGGGTTCGCTCACTCAATCAGCGTTTATTATTAGCCAGTCAAAAAATATTCAACGCAAGGGTTGTTTTTGATGCACCGTTTGCAATATGAGGAGTGGTGGGGTGGGGGTGTTTTTTTGAAACAGCCAGCTAGCTGGGCTGGAAATTTTGATGCATGCTTTGCAATATGGGGATGGGGGAGGGGGTTGTTTTATGAAACAGAAAGCGTAACTGGCCGCATGATTTTTTTTCGTAAACTGCAGTTTAGCGTAGTTAGCCAAATTACGCCCTCTTGTTTTTTTTTTTTTTGTTTTAATTCGGCAGACCTTAAAACCTTGCAATTGACACCAAACTTACGTTCATAGGTACGATTTTGCATTCTGTAATGTATAGCAGCCATTTTAAAGAAAAAATGGCCGCCATGTTGATTTTTGATTAAGTTTCAGGAGGCATCCCTTCTAAAAGTTTCTCATGGGTGTGGACGTGAAGTACACGGGAGATTGTGTTATCCTCATAAAGTGCAGTTTTCTTGAAGAATTTGCTGCTAACACGCAGGACTAAATCCGACAATCTATTTATTTAATTTTTTTTTATTTAGAAAGTTATTTTTCAAAATTTTCAAAAAATATCAGAATAGCAATAGCAGATTAAAACAACAATTTTAAAAACAGAAGCAACATGGCACCACCTTACCTCCTTTTCTCGCCTGAATGAGATTACACCGGAGGCCAATCCCACAATCCATCATAGACTAGGAGTAAAATCAAAAAATGTAACGAGTGGAGGCATTTTTTAGTAGAAGCGGTAACTATTTATTTTTCTGAACAATAAGCATGTGAAGAAACAAGATATAAACGTTACCAAAATTTCTTCTCAATTTTAAGACCGGAAATGAGCCGCCATCTTGGAAAAAATGGCACCGGTGAGAGGTTTTCTAATATTTTTAATATCTCAGCTAATTTTACTAATCCGTTTTTCTTTTTCTTTACACCAAACAAAAGGATTTAAAACGTTCTGTCTTTCATTAAAGCATAATTATTTCGATATTTTTAATGGTTTACTAACAGATTTTTAACTTAAAGACAAAATACATGCAATTGCTCATCGTACAATTTCGCAATAAACTTAAAATAACCTCTAAGGCTTAGACAAATAGTTTTAATGCCTGTATAAGTTCTTTAGTTGAGTATTACCTTTTAATTTGGTATATAGAACCTCTATTTCGGTCCCATAGAAGTGAAGTAATGGTCACGCAAACGTGTGGGTAACATGGTATTTTTTATAAAGATTAGAATGGGACAGAAAAGGCCCGATTGTTCGCCTTCTGAAAAATCGAACAAATTTACACCAGTTATACTTTATTATATCGCACATCAAAAAATAGGGAAGGGGGACGCTGAATCTTCCCCTGAGATGGGGGATGGGGATGGACCACTCCCCCTCCCCCCAAATAAGTTTCTTTTACTGGTAACGTTTTAACCCATTCCAATCAATAACATACTGGTTAGACAAAATGTTAGGCAGAAAATTTGCTGCAAGAAAATTTCAATGCATATTTAACGTAAAAATCTACCAGTGCTCTACAATCATAATTGACCTGTACATGTTCTAATTTTAGTGCATAATTCCCAATTTCTAAGTCCATCTGCAGTCTTCCTATTTAACTTTACTGTGTGTATTTGTGGTGCATCTTAAATATGAGTAGCGTTAGGGCCGTTTTCCCTTTTTGTTTTTAATATTCGTTTGTGCAGTAATAATTTTTTTCAACTAATGAAAATGAATAGTGGGTTTAGATATTTCAACATGCTGACTCTCATTATCCCATTCGTTTTGGTGTTTAACATGTCATTTAACAGCTCTAGACATAACACTGCATTTTAAATGGAATTCGGTTGACAGGCAAGACATGTGTGGTCCATGTATGGTTTGTTTTATTATTGGAATATGTGTACAAATTATGTATTTAAAATCATTTAATTTGTGTTACTATTTACTGAGTGAATGATGAGCTGCATTAAAGGTCAATAGTTCTGACCCATTCTTCATAATGAAAATTAGGAAGGTTGAAAGAGTATATTTAATTCGAAAATCACTATGCATTTTGACTGCTATGACAGTAAGAGTTAACCTTCAAATCAGAATAGAATGGCCAGTATGTATGATAAGTAAGAGATATCCGTGAGTCCTAGTCGATATAACCGTTAAATCGACTAGGACTCACGGATATGTATTTTAATGCTAAGGTGTGACGTCGAGCCAATTTATCGTGTTATTCGAGTTTTTTAAAGACTTGTTTCAAGAATTTAAGATTTTTGTGTTTAAGGTAAAACCGTATTTTTTCTACTTTATTAGTTTAAATAAGATATAGCGTATAAAATGCGCTATTCGCTTGAGTGTCGCAGGTTTAGGAAGTGTCAGTAGCGTATTTTTCGTACCGTCGGAAAGAAAGGTTGCCGGGTCGGACCATTTCTCCATGGGTGGGGGCCTAGCATAGTAGACTACTCGAGGTTTTTTTTTTTCCTGTTAGTTCGATAAAAGACGCAGGTTTCAAAAGTGCCTATTTATGTTGGTTTCAATGGGGTCTGCTGGTTGAATTTGTTTTGTGTACGGTAGTTTTTCAAAGTCGGTCATTATATGTCACATGTCACTCCGTCTAGAGCGGGGGTGTGTAGAGCGCGAAAAAAGTGTTAGGTTATCAAAAAAAGTGTGGGTTATCAAAATTAACCCACGGTCACGTGTGTAGGTTTTCAGATTAACCGTATATAACGGCTACACTTTTAGCACTGGAATGTGTTGGCGTGAAGTCACCACCGTGCATTAAATAAATTTATTCAGCCTTGGTGGAAAGAAGGCATCGCAACCTTTCAGAAAAGTCTAAGTATAGCCATTTAAGTTAAGTAGGACGCTTCAAGGAGTACATTCTAGTCAAAAATCGTGACCGTTTTCACTGCTATGACATTGCTACTTCGTTTAAAACGATTGGTCTAAGCGTTAGATGTTTATTTACGTTTATAGCGAAATTTTACGATGAGCAAATGCATGTTTTTTATCTTTAATTTGAATGTGTTAGCAAATCATTACGAATATCGAAAGTGTTAATATTGTAATGAAGGATAATACGTTACAAATGCTTTTATTTGGTGCAAAGAAAATGAAAAACAGGTTGGTATAAGTCGATATATTAAAATATTAGAAAATCTTTCCCTGGTGCCATTTTTTCCAAGATGGAGGCTCAATTCCGATCTTAAAATTGCAATGAAAATTTGGTAACGTTTATATCTAGCTTCTTCATGTGTTTCTTGTTCAGAAAAAATTAGTTACCACTACTACTAATAAAAATGCCTTTAACTCCTACTTTGTCCTGGAAAAATACAACATGGCCGCTACGCAATGGGTATTTGGAATGAATGAAATGAATCAACACTGGCCCAACAAACGAATGAATTCTGTTTTTAGCTTAAAACCCAGTGAATATTAAAGTCAACGGAAACAACAATGTCTGAAAGTAAATAGCTATAGGGCAGTGACATGACGTAGTATTATTGTATATAACTCTATGGTGGAGCCAGTTACTGGGTTAGCTGCAAGGTGCACTGGTGGGGGAAAAGAAGAGCGTCTACTGAAGCCAATGCTATTAGACTGGATTTCTTAGGCCTAAAACGCGCGATTTTTGTCGATTTGTTGGCAGTTGCTGACATTTTTAAGCAAGTGGAATCTTTATTTTCCAATTACAACCTAAGCAGCATAAGGGATTGGAGAAAACAACGGTTTTTTAAGCCTATGAAATGAACTCTCAAAGCACTGGCTTGACTAGAAGTGCCGTTGTTTAACCATAGTAGTTGAGTTGTGTTTGGATGGATAAGCAACTCCCAGCTCAAATGCATAGCCAAAGGTCATAGTCCTTGATGGCAAGCGTGACTCACGAATGTACCCAGAATACAAAGCGCATCTGCTACTTCCGCCTGACCAAGCCACCATGAGCTATTCGCAGTTGATCCGCTTGTAGACGAATGGAATAGGCGTTGGAATTTTCTGTGAAATACGCCCTGTAGTACGTTGTTTATGATGTATCAGACGTAGGTAAGATAAGAGATTGTTATATTGCCAGGCGTAGGTGCCATTGTGTTTTGTAACAAAGTTTGACAGTCGAACGAAATCTTAACGCCGATTGTTGGGGAAGTAAATATCGTATTTTTGTAACACACGAGACGGGGGGCTTATGAATGCATGATATTTGCAAGAAAACCGGTGCAGAATGAGTCATCGTCTTGTGACATCAGTAAGTTCAACCAAGTTAAAATGTCGTAGCAGCAGAAAAATTGAAAAAATTATTAAATCCAATTTAGTACCGTTATACCAGTTTAGTACCGCGTTATACTAGGCGTCGTCTGCTTTCTCCGTCATGTTGAAATATGGTTTAGAGGGATTAAACCTAGTGCGTTGGGTGTAAATTTCCGATCACGCGGCCGCGAGTGCCGATTGGCGTGGCGGTACGTCCTTTGATGTCGCGCTCTTAAACTTCCGGTTTAGTCAAGTTGCTTATCCATCCAAACACAACTCAACTCCTATGGTTTAACCTACCATTTCAATCTAGTACCCCTTGCAGGTATCTCTCGTTTAGCCAATATGACGTCACTTGACGCTGCTCTATTGGATTATTTGTTCAAACTTATTTCTGTGTTTGGTTAAATTATGCAAATAGTATCACAGTTTAATTGAAGCCATGCGTGAGTGTGTACCTACTCTTCGGACATAAGGTTCTCAAACATGTTAAAGGAGGTAATTTTCCTGGGGAGTCAATTTGCTCACTAGGTTCTAGGTTCCATCTGTGGTCGGCTTGAGGTGGGGGGGGGCCCCCCGGGGGGAAGAGACGCATTAAATCATCACCCCCGTTCGGCCTCACGGCCTCCAGTTTTAGTGTGTAAAATAATGTAATTTTTTTTTTTGTAAATATGATCGGAATAGTATTCCTTGAACATTACTGTTAGTATATTCCAAGTTTTTCCAGCCTCAAATTCCACACTTCTTAAGGCCTGGAAAAATGCTAAACTATTCTAGACTTTTCTAGCTTTTCAGTCCAGGTTAATGCCCTCAGTGGGCTCTTCTGAAGTGTTTGTGGTACTCCATCCTATGTGTGGACGAATTATTTATTATATTTGGATGCGCCGTGTATTTTACATCGGTTCAGTGCTTTATGATAAAGTGTTTAAACTTTAATTACGCATTTTTTTTTGCTTTTTTCTTACATAAAACAGTAGGATACTACCTGGAAAATTAACCTCTTTTTTTTCTTCTGTTTTAGGTGATTTTTTTTCCCAAGGATCAAAGATTAGTTGGGCCATCATGTTTGAAAACGTCAGAGTTTGCTGCCTTATTTTTTTTTCCTACGTCTCATTGATAACAGCAGGTAAAGTATTGGTAAACATTCGTCATTAGCTTCACACCAATTTAAGGCTATGCGTGTTGTATAAGCTGTTGCAGTTCACTGTGTGTGTGTTTGGGGGGGATATGTGCGGTAAAAATGGTAACTAGCTACATCGCTCGATTCGTTCGCTCCATTGGCGTCGTCTTGCTTTGCTGAAGGAGGTTTGCATGAACAAACTATGACGTCATGAACAAAAACCATGAAGAAAAAAAATCTTGACGTTATTTTTGCAGGTTTTTCGTATATTTGAGGGTCATAATATCAAGCTAAGTGATGGAAATAGCCCTAACCGAAGCGCGGTTTAGTTATCTTTCATTTGGTCCTACTCCCATCTTTGTAGGTGCCTTGGGTTTTGGGTACCAGCCACATGTTCTTGCTATCGGTCACTTCTCTGTAAATAATTAATATTAAAATGGTTAGACTTATCTTCAGGATGTAGGATGGATATACAGAGTGGTCCGCCATCTTGTTGGTCACTCGACTGTGAGTTGGATTTCGGCTTACCATGGCTAGTTGCTTTCTACTTTTATCATGTTGAACAGCCACACGGACCGTTGTCTGTGCTGTTGCTGCAGTGCGGGCAGGCCTGAACTGAAGCTGATGCCCTTACAACATCTGTTCCTGCTATAAGCGCTGCGTAAAGGAATCAAACCGGTGAATGCTATAATGACAGACCTTCTGTTGCCATGGGCAGAGGGGCTATACCAATACTACCATAAGCGACGAGGCGACGCATTGGTTCTCATCTGGACCAACAACATCAAAGACACGTTTTAGCCACCAATATGTATGTGGGAAGCTGGCGACTTCGAGTTCCGACACGGATTGGCGAAATTTCGGCGCTTTTATGCAAGTGTAGGAAACAAAGACTGTTGAGATCGATGAA
Source organism: Lithobius niger (assembly GCA_023313725.1). NCBI lineage: Eukaryota > Metazoa > Arthropoda > Chilopoda > Lithobiomorpha > Lithobiidae > Lithobius > Lithobius niger. The sequence goes on along the minus strand of JAHWFP010022543.1, from coordinate 9,686 downwards.
GTGACAGCAATCTGGGTGTTGCAGTTGCTTACCATTCAGTATATACCTCTGCCAAGCAGCAACATCTGGGCCCTGGACACTATTCCGACATGGAGGACTATGCAGCCAAAGCAACGGCGGCGGGCAACTGCTTTTGTCCTCCATAGATAGCTACAAATGCTAAGGAAGACGAGAACGACGGCTGGAGGACGCCGTTAACTCATCTGCAATTCTACATCTATGCAGCATTTCGACACGATGATCGACGGCCAAAAGGAATTACTCCGCTTTATTGAAGATTTGAATTCCATTCAGCCCCCAGTCGATGCGGACATGATTTGGATGCTGAATGGAATTCAAATCTTCAATAAAGCGGAGCAATTCCTTTTGGCCGTCTGTAGTACGGTTGAACTAAGTGACGGACCAGATAGTCTTAGTTGAAAGGACAGTCGATGTGGTACGTGCCAGTCATCACATGAGTACAGGCTTTTCCTTTTCCTTCCGGACCTTTGGGGGTCTGGGGAATGGGACGCTGGCTTTAAGTTCTTTTTCTTCCTGCCCAATTTGTGTCTGCCGTAGTGTGTGTAACATGTGAAGTGAAGTGTAAACCCATACAGAGAATACAACATGGATTGATATCTTGTCACTTTCTTTTATGTAAATACATGCGTTTACGATAGTTGGTATCGCTACCAACCACTGGTGTTTAGTCAGTCATGTTGGTATGTTAAATGACTTTTTTAATTGGTCTGTTTTTACGGATTACTTAGTAGATTATTTCTTGGACTATATATTGAATTATTTATAGAATTATTTATTCGCCAACTTAGTTTTTTTTTGCGGGATTTGGCATGAATTTTTATGTGACTGTTACTGGTATATTTCGAGAATTACGTGGTTAACATGTAGCTTGTGCTAGTTACATATTGCGTGTTCCGTGTGTACTTTATCGTGATAACTGTAACGTATTGGTGGGAGTACTCATCTTTTTTTCGTATCCCTGTAATCATGTTCAATGCCTAACTTCAGCTACAGCCTGTTTATCAACTGTTATTACATTATTGCCAAATATTACCTATTTCCACCCACAATACCCACATTGCGGATTTGATTTCACATTATTTTCAATTCTTATTTTGTCCTGGATCTAGCTTCGAAAAAAAGAGTAAAATATCTGGATATTTAGCCTACATTGTGGTTTAATGCCATCTACCGCCACAGATGTTCATAACTCAATGGGTTTTGGCCAATTATTTAGCTTTATTTGTTTCTATTTTTTTTTCAGAAACGTGCAAGTCCAGCTTTGACTGTACCCTGTTTGCAGATTGTAATTTCTTTGGTTTCTGTTCATGCAAAAGTGAATACGATAGCTCATATACGAATGATCGTCTTTACTGCAATTGTAAGTTCTAACTAATTTTTTGTTGTCAGTGGCATTTTTTGACGCATGTAACTACTTCCTGCTGTCTGTCCATGTGTCCCGCCATGACTGTACACATCCCGCTGAAATGACTTGCAGAAATACTGTAGAAATATATACGTACAGTTTAGCTGCAAAAAAAGGACTTCTGCACAGAAACGAATACAAAATTGCAGAAAGAGTCCAGTTTTCACTGTAAAGGGGGAAAAAACGAAAAACGTAAATTACAGTTGACGCTGAATTGCACTACCTAACACCCTTTCATAAATACAGACCATCAAACCTTCACTTATACATGACACTTATACTTATCGTCTAAATCGTGTAAATCGTCTAAATTGTCGGCAACATCCTAAATTTTGCCAGAATTAATCCTAAATTATGCTGGCATAAGGTTGAATTGGGTGGAATGGAACGGAATTGGAAAAATTATTTCTTGAATCACCCGGGAATCGACTTGAACTTAGATTAGAGCCAAAGCAAGTCAATGAATTGAAATTGATTTGTCAAAATGAGGAAAGAAAAGTAATTGATTAGAATTGGTTTGAATTAGCAAGTAGAGAATACGACAGTGAATTGAACTGCATTGAAACATGGCAATGACTGGCATCTGACTTGCATCTGACTCATGAATTTGAACTGGAATTGATCTAGAATGGAATTTAGGGAGAAATAGACTTGACTTGATTTGCTGTTCAATTGATGTATCCATTGTATAGGTAATTGACTCAAATCCGTTGAAATGGAGTTATACTCACCACTGCATGCTGGTGAATTAACTGCAACTAACCTGTTTAAAACCAACATTAATCGCTAATAATTACTAGGCTACAGTAAAACTTATTAATTTCAGTATTAAAAAAGCAAAGAGTAAAACTAGTGCAAATTATTTATCTAAAGGTAATGCAGTTGGTGACTATTATAGTCCGAGAGTTACACAATAATCCGCCCCATAGGATTCATTGTTAGTGTACCTTCACTTGGTAAATACGTGATATGATGTAAGTAGCTGTGATGTAACGTGACACATAATGCTAAGCTGTTTAGAAAAATATCTGAATCCTTACTGTACCAGTAATCTGCTCAAAATTTGCACACTATAATAATAAAGCATAGTGTGCTGAAAACCTGCAGAAAACTTTCAGAAAAATATTCTAATTATAGGAGCAATCGTCACCAATATGGATTAAATTTGGCAACAAAAAGGGAAGTGCAACAAATTCCAAATAACATTGAAAAACGACAGTGGTCTGCAGTATGTATGCAGATTTGTTATTCAGCTTGGAAATTAACGGCAGGATCTTGCCGGCAGGATCTGAAAAATAGCATGTGGATTATCAACTGTTATCACATTATTGCCAAATATTACCTATTTCCACCCACAATACCCACATTGCGGATTTGATTTCACAATGTTTTCAATTCTTATTTTGTCCTGGATCTAGCTTCGAAAAAACAGCAAAAATATCTAGACACGTAGCCTACATTGTGGTTTAATGCCATCTACCGCCACAGATGTTCATAACTCAATGGGTTTTGGCCAATTAGTTAGCCGAGAGTGCTGATGTTGATTCTACTGGTTTTCCTTTTGAAACATGGTGCAGCTAGCAGCTGTGTAGCCCAGACAAAAACCCACACA